>VMDR010018423.1:0-19196 GCA_007922815.1 Macrotus californicus
AAATTCACAATTTAAATTTAGACAAAGAAGAGAATGCTTCCTCTCCCATAATTGCAAGTTATATAGAGAAATAACTTCATGTATAGGGTAAATTGATTAAAAAAATAGATTCTTTATGTAATTTCTTGAGTACCTATATGATAGAGAATAAGATATGTAATTATATTTACTGTATTTTCAGTATTGGGTGATACTGAACCCATTTGCAAAGACTCTGAAAAGACTGAGTGCTTTTATTCATAAAGACAAGTAAATGAATTAGAACCTGTGATCTTCATCATCTCTAGGTAATACCGTAGGCCAATTATTGAGTCTAGTCCCACTAAACTCAGCTAATAATTGCCAAAACTGGAATTAAAACCTAGTCTTATTTATCTCTGAAGGCTCTGTTTCCATAACAACAGCTTGCCTCTCTACCTTGTATTCACTTCTTCTCCTACCCATGCACCCATTGCTATGCGCAAAGTCTAAATTTAAATTGTGAATTTATAAATGTTGTTTTGAAAAATGGATATGGTCTTCGTCTCTTTCTCTGTAGAGGACTTGCTCTCTAGAATTTGAGCTGGGTGACGAGGCCTTGACAATGCGGTCCACAGACCTTTGTCACCATCAGATTCGTCATTTAAGTGCATAGATTCTTATCTGCTCTCTGTTCCTGGGGCCTCCGCTTGTTCCTCATACCTATTCCCTTGTTTATATTAAAATATATTAGAGGATTAAGAAATCAAGGTGGGGGTGGATACATAATATGTAAATGTGAAGTTGCATGGTAACCTTCAGCAGGGAAAAGAAAATTTTGTTAGGAAATTAAATGCATAAGAAAACTAAATATTATTTTGGCGGGGATCCTTGCTCTGCCTCTTCCTGAAATTGCTTTCACAGGGCAGCTTCTCGTCGCTGCAAACCCTTGTCGTGCTTCCAAGATCAGTGCTGAATACATTAGGGGCTGACTAAGTTAAACGATGCTCAGAGATCCTTGCACACCTGACTTTTTGGGCAGCAGCTCAAGTTTTGACATCATGAATCAGCACAGTTAGCTCTTTCAGAGTCTGGGTTTCCCTCGCTCCTTCCACATGGCCCCCTCACACGGAGGTTGGCTGGGCCCTTGTCTGGAAGCCAAGAGGCAAGACACATTTGCTCTTACTGCGAGTGACATGAAAAAGGCACAAGAGCCTGATTCTCCATAGAATTTACATATAAATTGACTTAACACAGGGGCTGTGTCAGCTCAAAACAGGACACTTTCAGGGCAGACACTTAGCATTAACGCTTAGTATAATATTGAATTGAAAATTTTATCTAAGAAGGGGGTTGTTTAGGTTCATGTCATAGATCTCTTTTTGCAAAAGCCTTTCATTGTCCACGTTATCTCCCTTATTTTTAGTTTAAAAAAACCCGTTTCAACTTCTTGTGATTTTCATGGTAATTCGCACCCCACAAATTAATAGAGACGTCAGGTATGCTGTGTCCTTGGCTTTTTAGAACCTGCTTTCTTTGAGCGTAGTGACAATTGTCTAGTGTCTTTTGACAGCTGTACTTTTTTCTCATGCTTTCCTCTGTGGTGTCCAGTCCCCTGTCAGTCTGTACAGAATAAAACATAACTCTCTCTGCTTTCATCCCGAGGGCCGACGGACAGATCTGTAACTCGGGGTTTCACAGCATGTCGATGATCCAAGGCAGTTAAAAAAAAACACGTGGCTTTGTTTGTATAAACTTTTCGTTGGCTTCTCTGAAGATAGTGGGTTATGTTTTGGAATGTGATTCACATATGACTAGCTCTGTAACACTTTGTATACTTTTTTATGTCATCAGACATTTTCTTAATTTCTGTCTTTTAACTGGATGGAAATTCAGTAGAGAGTCCTATGAGTATTCCTTAGAGGATGGAAGTCCTTAGTGCTCCATGGGACATTCCTTACAGGAAGGTGTGAGCAAGGTGTTTGGGAAGGAACAGTCCTGGTTTTCCTCTTCTCTGTCCAATTTTTTCCACCTGATTTTGAAATACAAAACATTTGATAGTGGGTGGGAGAGAATTAAAAATTACTGACAGACAATGGAAATGGAAAAATCTAAAGATTTTAGTAAAATCCTGAAAATATATGCTGGACAAAAAACTCCCCACTTCCCTGTTTGGGGCATAACTTTGGAGAAATGCCATCACAGAAGTGTTCATTGCTTCATACTGATCTTAAGTAGGAATCTTAGAAACAGATGAGAAACACTGTCTTTTCCCATCTGTGTCCTTCCGTGGCCACAAAATACCTGGAGCGCTCCTGAATGAGTCAAGATGCTTCAACTTTTTAAATTTTGTGAAGTTGATATTGTTTATCACAACTGCAGATACTTTGCTGATACCACTTTTACATGGCTTTCCAGAGTCCTGGACCGACTAACCACAAATACTTGTAAGGTTTCGGCCAAACACTAAAACTGATGTGGGTGTGAGCCTCCTCCGCCACGGTGGATTTCACACACTCACAGACTAGACAGAAAATAAAAATGTTAGCACCTCCTGAATCTGCTCACCATGCATCTTGGTTTTATTTTCCATCCACGAGAAATATGATTTGGCCACAATTTGGGAATCTGTCAGTAAAGTGAAAAACAAAAACTATTTTATGGAGTTCTTCACTAAAACAATGAACAAATAAGCCAAATTTAACCTATTGTTAAGTGTTTGACAATGTCTCTTTTATACATCAGTTTTATAAATTCAGAGATAGAAAATAACTCCATTGTACCTGTCTTGTTTTTAGTGATTTGTCAGTTGTTTCCTCTTAAAAATGCCCTTTATCAGACATTGTGTTTTTTTCACTGATTGATTGTGGTTTAACGACCCAATGCTGGCATCGGCATGGAGTCCTTGTCCTATTGTCCCAGTGTTACGAGGATCATCTCGTTATTGATGATGCTCCGCACTGTGTGCAGTATCTGTTCACTCAGGGCAGTGCTTTTGTCTAAGAAGTTTAGTGCCTGATGGTTCTCAGTTTTTTTTTGGAATTTCTGTGTTGTTGGATTTTGTGCCAAACCAAAATATCACTTTGGGGTTTTGTTTTGTTTTTAGTTCATTAGAAGGGCTTTATTTTCTGCCTGTGTTAATGTCCCTATTTTGTGACCTTATATTTCAAGTACTTCCGTGTTAGTGCTAGAGAGTGGATGGGGACTATCTAATGACACAGTATTTGAAGCATTTAGATTTCATGTGAATAAACTTAGTGATACTTTTAAGTAGTTACCAGGGTGAGTTGTGTCAGATACTGTGTTGTTAGCTCAGTGGGTAACTGCTGGCCCCTTAGGAACTTTGGGAACAGTAGAAAAGAGCAACAAGGGGAACTCAGATGCACACCCCTCCCCACGGGCTTCATCAGCACTGATGGCATCACGATGTCACCAAGTGGCTGTCTGAACTGCACTGGTGACGTGAACAGAGCTCTGGTCTGCGAACCCCGATCGTCCTTTGTGGGCATCAGACGACCGGGATTTTCGATGTTGCTGATGAACTCCAAGCTGTGTTGAGCAGCACACTTGTTAGACCTGGATTTCATTAATTTCATATGTGGACTAAAGAAATAATTAAGGAAATTTCATTTATTCCATTCCAGTTGATTTATGGTGAAGGATTTATTTTTAAAGATTTTTATGAAATGGTCTCTCATTTTGCTGTTGGTATTTTGCATATGGAAAATTTTCCTCTCTGGTTTTAAATAGAAAGGCTTTGATCTCCACATTTTGGTGGACGGGATTGAAGCTCAGGCAGGCCTTTGTCTGGAGATGGCTCTTGCATTTACACTAGCTATTCTGTGTTTCTATGGAAACTGCAGGACTCTGAGGTTTACAGGTTTAGTCCAACAATGCACAGTGGTACCCAATCAGTTTTCTTCCATATTCAGTTCATCAACATGTAATTGTGGTTTCCATTGTTCCATAAGGAATCCAAATACAATGCCATTAATTTTTCCCACAAGTCCATAGTATGCACATGGCATTTTGTAACAAATTAGTATTATTTAGTATTAGTGTCATTTTAAAAGATAGCATAATAAATACAAAATCAATATTTACTTTGAGAGTTCTATCTTTTTAGATCAGATAAAAACATTTTGTTAAATTTGAATGTCAGGATTTTATTTCTTTTTCAATTTACAACAAGTCTATGCCAAACAGGCCCTCCCACTTTCCGTATTTACTGTAAAGATGTAATATTTAGTCTGGTAACAGTTTCAGTGACAATTCCACTGAATCCCAAGAGGTATAAGCTGATCTTATTCCTTGATGTGGCCTTACGATGGGAGTGATTGATTAGTCAGCCTTGAACATAGAAAATTGATCTGAAAACCCATCAGCTGTTTTTCTGTGTGCAAGGCCACTGGGGAACCTTTGGTTATATGAGCTAATGGAGAATGTCCAGAGAGGTGTATGGAATCTCCACCAGCAGGCCATTGAAGGAGGACTTTTTGAATGGAGGCATACAAATGGAAGAGTATTGGTTAATTAACTAATCTTAAAGGGATTTTAATATGCTGATTTACTCCCCTCTGGCCAAGACCAGTATGAATTATTGACCATGAGGGTTCAGGGAAATCTAGGATGCTTCAGTCTGTGAACACATTGTATTAGTTGGACTTCCCCTGCTTCCGTTTGACTTCTGAATACTAGATAATTATGTTTTCTCTTCTAATAAATATCTTTCTTTCTTTATCTCTCTCTTCTTTTTCAGTATATAACAAGTAGGTTGAAAGATAAAGTATGGAAATCTACGGATGACTGTAAGAAAGAAAATGAAGATAGATTCTAATCCCAAAAGAATACACCAAGCGAGACTAGAAGCTGTTCCGTGTGATTTCTCTTCCCTTTATCTTTACTTTTGTTTTTCTTGTCTCTCCAGTCCCCAGAGGAAGTGGATAGAAGCCAGTCAGGATGGTCTGAGGCCCAAAACTCAGCACAATGAGAGGAAAGCGGGTTGGCCAGTCCAAACAGGGTGATTTGGATGGGGGTATGCTCAAGTTTGTTCCTCTGCAAAAATGCTTGTGACATTTCTGGATAAAGCACTAGTGGCCTAGGCTGTGGCAGAATGCTCTGCCAGTGACATACTCTTGCAAACAGCTGGCAAACACACCTTTCTCACATTGCTCTTCATCCTTTCTACCCCCTCGCCCATTAGCCTTTCCTGATGTTTCTATTCCAACCAGAGCCCCTTTCAAAATAGCTTTTGCCTTGCATTTACCTTTCTCTTCCCAGTTAAAAGCTGGCATTTACTGAGGATGAGTACAGGAGCCCTGTCCTACTCACAGTAACAGGTAATGAGTGTGCTGACCCCATACGAAGGGGGTTGTGTCTACAGACGTGAGAAGGTGTACAGGACACATTCGCGAGGAAGCTGTTCTTTTCCTTCCTCTGCGGCTGACCTGGGAAGGTTGACAGATGTGTCCTGAGCAGAAGAAGAAGAGAAGAGGCTGCTCCTGGTGGGGCGCAGGGCAGAAGCAAGAGTTAGAAGCCAGTCTGGCGACCTCTTACAGCCATAGAAAATCCACTCAGGTTAATGATAATAAACAAAATCAACTTAAAATTTTAAAGCAAGAAATGTAAGGTTTTCACTGAGGTCTTGAGTCAGTGGGCTTGACTAGATGGCAAGATAAAACCATTTACTTTATTCAAAAATGTAAGGGCAGGGTCTTGTCGTCTCGTTTGTTGCTATACATGTGGTTCCTAGCTCCGCCAGCAGGTCATAATAATGGCCGTAACATTTTCAATCAATGAATAAAGAAATGGTTTATCTGTACAGTTGCAATGTAATCGCAGTCATTGTATTTTCTTTTTATTTGAGTTACATTCTGCCCCCCACACACACACACAAAGAAAACACAAATAAATTTTATATTTGGGAGAGCTAACTTCTAGATATATATCTAGATAAAAATCTAGATATTTTCAGTAAATATTTTTACATTAGCTTTTGATGTTCATAGCCAACCATCTCAGTCTTCAGAGAGCACAGAAAACAGCTCTCAGATCTGGTGAGAAAGGGACAGTCCATGGGTGACATCACTTGGGAGAAATCGGGTTATTATATGTGGTACCTTTGGGAGAAGCTATGTATAGAGATTAAAAGTGATCTAGATAGGTAATCCCTGAGCGGGTATGGCTATTACGGCTGAGGAACTAGAAGAGAGAGAGGCAGTAGAAATGCAACAGGGCGGAAATGTGGAGTGGGATCATGGGGGAGGTGGGAAGGGTTGGGTCTTGGCCCAGATATCAGAGCTCAGTCTTCAGAGACAGGACCCTCACAGAATTTGGAAGGGGAAGGTTGTCCTAGCACAAAGATAGCACATGCAAAATCCCACAGAAAGCTCATCATAAGGAATGCAGTGTGATGAGAGCACAGAGTGCAGAGAAGAAAGGATGAGAGGGAGGCTGGACAGCTAAGCAGTGCCCAGTCAGAATGGACTTGAGGCCATTTAACAGGCTTGAGAGTCATTCTGAGGCACAGGGAACCTCTTAGGAAAGCGTTGAGTCACCTAAGTGATATACTAATGGTAGCATTTTGGAGATGTTGCTCTGGCTGCAGAGATGAGATGAAGCGCAGCCATGAGGAATGGTAGGCAAGGCTCACAGCCATAGGGCTGTTGGGAGGACCTGGGTATGTCTCTCACCATACCTGAAAGTCAAGGTCAGAGGCAAAGGTGCTCAAATAACTGTGACATTTGCCATGCTCTTCTTAAATATTCCAGCAGAATGCTGTAGAAATAAAATTCATCCATGTAATGAGACTTCAATCTAATGAGACTATGGAAGAGTTTTCTTAACTTTTAGTATATACGTTTAATAATCTCTGGGCATTCATTTTACACTGGAAGAAAAAAAGTATGAAATAGAACAAAATGAAAGCAATAAGCAACCAAGTTTAGCATTTACTGTAAGTGTGGTGATCCATGACGAAGTCTTCTTTGTGCAATGACAAATTTAAAAATAGGGTGTGGGAATATGTAACGTATTTGTTAGATGGCGGACCGTCGAGTATCGTCTGGCCCCCCTTACAAGCTAATGGTCTAACACTTGACTGAAACGCAGCCATGGGCTCCCCAGACACGGCAGAGACCTCACTGTCCTGTGCGGGTCACTGACTGTGGAATGAGCCATCAGGAGGCACTAGGGACACGTGTCCATTCACTTGTAACCATGAACTCATCTTTATCTTTCTCTATAGCCAGCTCACTGGTCTGTCTCGTCATTCTCCCCCCGCTGCAGACCCAGCTGGGCTTTATGGGCATTGTCTCATTTAACCCTAGAACGTAAAGACAATTATCCCCGTTTTCTGGATGAGGCTCAGAAAGGTCATGTGGTTTATCCGAATGCACATCACTGCTCATTTGAACACTTCCATTGGAAAGTTAAGATTTCAATCCAAGATTGTTTGAAAATGAGATATTACATACTCCCAGTTAGTAAACGACCTTTCAATTAGCATTTTATTATTCAGGAATATAATGGACATTTCTAAAGCTTCCTCTGAAGTTGTGCCTTACTTTCTTTTTTTGCATTACACCCAAACACTATTTCTACCTCTGATATTTATATTTGGAGTGATAAATTGTGTTCAGATATTTAGAGTCAACTTTTCTAGTAAATGTAAAGTACAGTATTATTATACAATAAAAATTTTAAAAGTGCAAACTATTTTTATTGGGTCACGAATTACTTCTATAGGCAATAGATAATGTTTTTTGCTTTGCCCTCACCATCCCCACGTGACCTCCTTCATCTTCTTTGAGTTTTGTCATTGTGTAGAACGAAAGTTTTGAGGTTTCTTTTCTCCTTTCTATTTGTTCACAGAGTTCCTAAACCCTCAAGAAATATAATAGCCTCTCCCGTGCCCCCACCAGGCCACTTCTTTTTCCTTTATTTTTAATACGTGACGTCTAAGACGTCTTCCACAGTGTTTCTGCCCGCAGAGGAAGCCTGGAGGCACAGTGTGTCATCGGTGACACGTAACCGATGAGACTTTCTCCCCAGAATGCTTTGTGCTCTTTCCTACAGCACTCACAGTCCAGAACGAGTCTTTTTAAAACCACTTTTGATCATTTCATAACGTTTCTTAGCTTAATCAGATAAAAGATTTTTCTTAGAATTATGCTCGTCAAACTGAGCACCACCATGTTGCAATCAAATAATCATTGAAAATCAGATGATAATTAAAATAGAAATCCTCCCACTTTCTAGGTAAACGTGAAATATGTTGTTTTTATGGAAGTTATAATTTAGGTTGTATTTTCACTTCGGTTTTAAGATTTAGTATAAAAATACTGTCCATTAACTAAACATTATAACCTTTAAACTCCTGGAAAAATGTGATCTCCTCCTGAATCTCCTGCTTTCTCCCAGTGGTAGAAACCTAAAGGGCTTTGAAAGTTCTAGAGTATCAGTATTACAAGTCAGAATTCATGGGTGCCAAGCCTGGCTCTGAGGAGTCTCCACCAGCCAAGCCAAACCGTCTACCCTGTCCATGTAATGAACCGAACAGAAAGAAAACTGCAAGACCCCTTAAATGCCATTACCACAGCCACATATTCAGCTTGAAAGAGCACAACAGAAATATAGTTGACTTAATGAGAATCCTCCTGTAAAAAGTAAAATGTGCAAATATTTCTTCTGCGATAATACATCTTCTACAGTATGCTAGTTCTCTGATTTGTAGGCAGTGAATGTGTAAAAGCTCGTTTGAGGTTTTAGAGGTGAAGCAGCCCAGTCAGGGTTTCTGAGCTTGGCAGAGGTTTGCTGTCCGCAGAGCAAGCACATTTTCTTTGGCCGGGTTGTGAGCGGTTTTCATGTATAGAGAAGGCATCTCGCTGTCCCCCACAGGAGCGCCACCTCGTCACAACATATGTAGCTCTATTCTGCCAGAAAGGGGACAGATTTTGAATCTTAGCTTTCCAAAATCTGTTTCCATCTGCAGCTCTTGATCTTCCCTATAAATTCTCTGACTTCCTTTAAAAGAATGCCTTGTCTTCGAGAGAACCGGAATGTGCCCGATGCATATTCCAACGGTTCTGATGGGTTTTATTTTAAGAAACTGTGTTATACTCATTTATCATAAAAAGAAAGAAAAGAGAATAGCAGTCTTTAGCTCCCACAGCATATTCTTTTTGTGCCCTGGCAGGCATTGGTGGAAACCAACTAGTTTGGTTTGTGAACTGTGGAAAAAGGTTATGATTTTAGGTGGGAACACGGAAGTAAAGGGTGAGGGGACACCCTGGTGGGTGATGATGACTTTAGATGAATTAGATGAATTTAAATCTATCAAACTGATATGTTAAAGACAATTAAGTACAACTGAATTGGGGGAAAAAAGGAAAATGAAGCTAGCGACTAAAACTCAACTGATTAGTGTAAATTGAAATTGTTTTAATTGAAATCACTCCTATAATTTGGATTGACATTCTTTCGGATTTATTTTCCCCAGATAGAGGCTTATTTTACTAAGCACTGTTTTTCTAACAAAATATGACCTGCTGCTCTTCAGAATCTGTTACCTTGGCAACCTTTCTATTTTCTTCACTCCCCAATTCCTAACAGTTTTTGAAGCATCATAATGAAATGAACTATTTCAGAGACCACAGAGTGGTGCACTTATCTGAAACATGATCATTTTACTTGAAAGAGGAATATTTGCTCGTTGCTATAAAAAATTGCAATGAGCTTACAGTCTACTGTGGAAATGAGAGATTAAACAAATGGTCAAATAACTTTATAATAACATGCTACATTAAGTGCTAACAACAAAGTTAAGTTCATTTAAAAGGAAAAGCATTGCACGCCCTGGTTTTGACTGGGGACGTTGGAAGAGGGTTCAGAGAACGTCACATATGGCTAGAGGTTTGAAAGATGATTAGGAAATTGTTCAGGTGAAGAGTTAACAGTGGAGGAATCAAAACAGCCTTTTGGAAGGTTCCAGAACAGTATGGCACAGAGAGGATGTTGACCAAAGTCCAGTGTTGTGGGGGCATAATGAGGACAGGGATTGGGTATTCAGTGAATTTGTGCAGCAGATCAGGATCCAGGTAAGAGAGACTGATCGGTTGTATGGAGGATCAGCATTTTATTTGGGGGTAACAGACAGCTTCTGAAGGATTTAAGGTATGGGAGTGATGTCATTTATTTAAATTCTTAAGAAAGCCCCTGCAATCATTTTGGTGGAGAATAAATTTGAGATGGCCAAGGCAAGAGGGAGGAGTCTGTACATGTCAGGTGGTGGTAGCTGGTCTCATGGACAGTGGTGGAAATGGAGAAAGTGGAAGGAAGGTTCCAGCTAGTGTGTGCCTGGGATGCACAGGGTTGAGGGTGCAATGGACACAGGGTGTGAGTCACTGGGTGAATGGAGTTGGTACATTACAGAAAAGGAGAAGGCCCCAGAAGAACTGAGTCCAGAGAGGAGATAAATAATTCAGACATAATAAGTTTGAGATGCACGCAAGATGCACTACGTGATATGTCTAGTAGGCTCTTGGGTATCAATCCCCATAGTTTATGTCATTGAAATTCCAGGAGTTTATGCTTCATTGAAAATATGCATTTTTATCTTTGGTATGTGAAGGTTGACCTCTTTAATGGAAAAATATTTAGAGAGAAAAAATTTTCAAAGCTTATATTTTTGTTTTCTTAATTTGTATTTGAGAAACATATCACATGGCATTTGTATTTTCTATGCAAGCAAGCAAAATGGACTGCCAAAATAATACCCCAGAGATGGAAATGACCCAACTGGCCCTAAAGTGATAAAGGGACAAATAAAGTGGTATATTGTGCAGTGGGACACTATGCAGCCATGAAAAGGAATGAGGCGCTGACATGCTACATCATGGTTGAACCTGAAAAAATCATGCTCAGTGAGAGAAGCCAGACACAAAAGGACAGACATTTATATTTAATACCAGAATGGGCAAATCTGTAGAGACAGAAAGCAAATGAGTCATTGCCAGCACCTGCGGAGAGGGGGAAATGAGGAACAACTACCTAATGGGGATGCCTTTCCTCTGGGGCAGTGAGAACGTTCTGGAAACAGACAGTGGTGATGGTTGCACTACATTGTGAATGTACTAAATACATAGAATTGTGTACTTTAAAATACTTAAGACAGTAAGTTGTGTGCTTGCGTATTTTACTACAATAACAAAGGGATCAAGTGCAATATGAATGGAAACTGCATTTCCCATGTTATTTGCCACGATGCCACGTGAGAAGTGCTTGTTGGAGAAGTCCAGTGGCACCACCTGCAGAACTTCATGGAGAGACTGGTTACATCCCATTAAAATCAACCACAGCTCAGGGTTTGTAAAACTGAAAACTTTCTACTGAAGAAGAAAAACAAATTCAAAGGCTATTTTCTTTGTTGGATATGCAGAAGACTTTAGAAAAAAATTGTTCCTGTTTTCTGATAACAGAAGATCTATTTCCTTAAGAAATCCACATTATTACTTCAGGTTTATCACTGAGACAAGTACAATGTTCTGTTTCCCACTGTTATGTAAAGAGTTTACAGTTAAATAGGCTTGGGTTATTCTACATCATTGCATTCTATTCCCTAGATAAACTACACTTAATGGCGCCACATTGCAAATGTTAAGAATTTGACACATCATTAAATGGAAAGTGAAATTAATTTTCATTGGCCATTAAGAAAGTTATGCTCTACTTAAAACCTCAAAATTTTAGTAATGTTAGTCAAAATAATATGATTATTAAATGTAGCACATCTTTAAAAAATACTAGGTAGCAACCACAGGAAGGACGCTTATTCCATATGAGTCTGTCAATGATCATCCAGAGGGAAAGATGACTTCAAAACAAATACATTTTTGGGAGTAGAGACAGCTCTGGAATAAACTTCAAAAATATTGCAAAATACATTAGAAGGCAATGGATTGTTTATGAAAAACTTCTGGCAACCTCAATTTTTGAAGACATATTGAGATACAATTCACATATCACAAACATTCACCTATTTAAAGTTTACAACTCAATATTTTGATTATCTATATAGGCAGAGAAATAATCATATCATAATAATCATATATGAAACCATCACCACAGAACCTAATTTCAGAATCTTTCCTTTTTAAAAAATGTTGTAGATAGAGGAAGAGAGAGAAACATTGACTTGTTGTTCCACTGATTGATACACTCATTGGTTGCTTCTTGTACATGCCCTGAACGGGGATCGAACCTGCAACCTTGGTGCATCAAAAGGATGCTCTAACCAACCGAGCTTCCCAGCAGGTCGAGAACATGTTCTTTACTCCAGAGGAGAACACTGTCCCATTAGCAGCCATGTGCCCTCCCACTGCACATTTCTCAGCCATCACTAATCCATCCGTTTTCTGTCTCTGCAGACGGCACCCCGATTTTAAAGGAGCGGTCCATTTTCTTTTCTGATCTTCCTGTTCTTGGCATTTGCATGAGGCCCCACCCTGGAGGTTGTGAGGAAACAAAAGGGAGTCATTTCTGTGTCTGGCCAGTTGCAGGGATGTTGAAATGTTCTCTTTGTTTTCCCAGATGCAATTGCTTCCCCTCAACCCTTTGTTGTTGTTGTTTTTAAATCTGGCAGCTTTTTATAATATGCATGCATCACATTTTGTCTGCCCAGAAATGTATGCTTAGATTTGAACATTTAAGTCCTGTGTTACTTTATAGTCTGACTCATGTCCTATATTGACTTCAGTCAGAGTTTAAATATTTTCCATAATACCTATAGTAATAATCAATAAAAGAATAGCAGATTGGCACTACACATAGTAAATTTACTCCATGGCTTCAATACTTGGCATATGGTAAATATTTCTGAGTGAGTGGATGAAAGATAAATGAATGAATAAATAAAAATATGGGAGACTGATAGTATACGACAATATAACCTTATTAGTAGAAACTATAGATGGTCATTTCTTGTGTAGTTTATAACATTAAGTGGCAACTCTGCACTCAGGTAAGGACTCAGCAACTCTAATAAGATGCTCACCTGATAGCAGGTGAGCGTCAGGTGCCCAAGGGATTCTATGCACGTTGATGGCCACCTACACTCAGGAACCTGGGCTCTCTCTCAGGAGGTAAAGCTTATTATTGGACAGGTAAGAAATTGTTGATGTCATTTATCATGTTTGTAGACAGCAAACGTTAAATTAATTTAGATTTCATAAATTTTATCTTTAATTTTCTGCAGGGAGGGGACATATTCAGAGTTGTATTCCTTAAAAAAGTTATCAGTATATTGTCAATGATGAAATTATAAATTTCCAAGATACTTATTCCAAAGTTTGAAATCTGTTACCTACTATTTAATTACAGCAAAATGGTTGTAAACAATGAATAAAAGTGTGTAGCTTCTGTGGATCGATGACTGCCTGAAATATTGGTAGAAGGATCTCGCTGTATTTCAATAGAAATGCAATGTTCAATTATAGTAACATTGATCACCCTTCCACTTATTCAGCACGTATTTATTGCGATCCTATTACGTGCAGGTTAAAATCGGCGGCTCTTCTGTGTGGCTAGTTCTAGTTCGGTGCAGGACTTTACTGGTGACTTTGAGGACATGTCTTTACTTCTCTGCATGAGATTCCATGTCAGTAATTTCAGCACAGCAGTAGTACTTCCCTCAGGTTTTTATGAGAATGAAGACTCTCAATGGTCTGAGCTAAGAGGGTAATGATAATAGACAGAGCCTGGCAACTGTAGGGACAGGAGGCAGAGAGGGACAAAGCGGGAACTTCTCAGCTTTCAAACTGGTGGTTTTGTGTTTCTAAACTGAGTGGTTTTGAGCCCCGTTGGATCTTACAACGTCATGTAAAAGTAATTTATTTTTCATTATGTTGAGTTTAACATGCCTGTGGATATATTATTAGCAAAGCAAACAGACTGTTCTGATTCTTAGGAGACAATTTACACTATAGAGAGAAATTTGAGAGGTATGAGCAGATAATTTACAAAACTGTGATAACAGACGACATCCTGGAGAAAAAGGGGCAACATGGGAAGGTGGCAGAACCAGCAACATTTATAATACAGGGCAGGGGAGGGGGCCAGATGGGGGATGTGAAGTCAAGAGAATGGGATGGACCTGGGGAGACATGGTGTTAATGAGACAAGCAAGGAGAGGTTTTCAGGAAAGCCAAGTCAGTTGTGTGAGACGCTGTGGAAAACATCAAATAAAAGAATGGAAAACTCTATTTAGAGCTGCAACGTAGTGATGACTAGTGGCCTCTTCAGAGCCATGCCAATAGAATGATCAGGTGGCCTCCAATTGTAGAGTCCAGTCTGCAGCTTGGGGGAGTTAAGGTAGCAGAAGCAATGAGTGATATTGCAAGAATATGCATTAAGCAGGCTCTTCCTGAACACCAGAAGTAGGTTGAACTTACAACCAGCGTCTCTGCCTGCTCTCACTTCCCTCCTTTCTCACGTTCATGGTCGCGCTGGTGCGTGGGGTCCTGCCTCTGGAATAAACGCCTCCACTGTTTCCTTGGTGCGCCTTGAAAGTGCTGCCCGGGCAGCACCTTTCAGTAACCCTTCATATTTGACAGCTTTCGAAATAAACACAAACATGAAATAAACCCTTCAAATAGCAAACACAGTAAAACCAACGAGAGGACAATAAAAATGAAACAAAGGAAAATCTTTCTAATCTGATAGCTGCTTACCCCTCTGCATAGAGAGGTACCTGGAGCAAAATTCCTCCACCTTCAAAATGGAGCCGGAGCCCAAAATATATTAATAACTACTGACGTATATGGATTTAGTTGTTCTTTTTATCCAGAGGCATTCACGGGGAAAGATGGCAAGGAAACAGACAATGAGAGACTGCTTTCTCCTGAAGAAGTGCACAGTGACCCTTGCTGGTTTCCAACGCTAGGTTTCACAAAGAAATTGCTTTTCCTGGCTCTACCTAAACATGTTAAGCTATTTGAATTCTATCTATAATTTGCATGTCGTGCTGATTCTTTACAAATTTAAATAGACGTGAGGTATCCAAAAGTGTGTAGGGACAGAGTGCCTTGGGACTCTTCTTCCCAAGTACATTACTTTTATTAGACAACTGGTGACTTTAGTAGGATTTCTAGATGAAATTGAGTGTATTATGCAACAGAATTAGGTTTCAGTAGCCGTTCCGTAATTTTTTAGTGTTCGATTAGATCAGGGCTTCAGACCATGTCTGATACAGTAATAAATCATTAACCTGACCCTCCCAACTCCTCAAAATTTTACTTTAACTGAAAAAAAAAAAACTGGGTTTTAGAGACAATATTTTCTATATATGTATCTTAACAAGCTATTGCTCAAATATGATTTACTATTTTTAAGCTGTTTTGGATGTTTTTGCTTCATGTTTTCTGTCTTCTGATAGATATTTAGGTTATTCTCAGATTTAAGGGATAAAATGATCAGTAACAAAGTCCTTAATTTTATGAAAGAAAAATATGAATAATCTGATCATTTCTAAAAGCTCCCTTTGTGTTTAGGGCTGATAGACAGGTTAAAAGCAAAGGCTTAAGTCAGGTTGGCTTAACCCACTGGGAGAAGTCAAGTGGCCTAGGCTTCTAATGGTTCATCTAAGTATTTTTAAAATGTCCTTTTTACTACCTTAAAAATTAGGTGTTTAATATTATAGGGTTATTCACTTATATAAAAATGGCTCATGAATGACATTAATTAATAGAAGGATTCCCTTAGGTTTTCGAAACAGCTCAGCCGTCTACCGATCTCTGCTCTTCATATGTAACAAATCCCCCCAATGTGTAAGGTTAGCACCTTTCACTAACACATGATTCTCGATTCTTATTAGTTCTCACACTGGGAATTGCCAGGATTAAACTATAGGCCTCGGAGGCATGGAAGCTTAGAGAGAACATTTGTTTCTAGGAATAAGCATATTTGTGTGCATGTGTTTGTGTGTGTAGAGAATGTGACAGATTTTTCTTCCTGAGATCTTTGAAGGAGACCTCTTCCCAAAGATATTTGACAAAATGCATCTAATTTATCATTATTTATAATTGAATATGTATTCACTAAATGGCATGATGTGAAATTTGGGGAGAAGAAGGAGGTAAATAGTAAAACAGATATGCCAGTTTTTAAATTCAGGTGAAGAACTTAGTGGGAATAATTAGAAATTATGCTGTCAAATGAAAATGAAATAGAAGAGCTTCTGCTCGGCACCTCTTTGGCCACAGCTGTGGTTTTCTGTGAAGCCTGCTTTAGGCTTACACCAAATGCTCTTCAGTTTCTCAGAACAAGATATGGCCACCTCCACAAATTATGGCAGTTTTGTACTTAAATGTTCTTTCTTTAATTAAAGCAAAGGCTACTAGGCTTCAAAAATAAGCCACGAGTTCTTAAAATTAAGGTTTTAAAAATCAATCTTATATCCAGTCCACCTATAACTTTTATGTCTAAAACAAATAGCAGATGGTGTATAGGGAGGGTAGGAGCAGAGAATCCATCTGAAATGAAAATTCATGGGATTTCTTTGACTTAATCGAATTCTCTGCATATTAAATCACAATACGAACACGTTGCTCAATTTTAAATGGAGAATCATGTTTAATAAATACCTTTGCATTGTGTTTATTTACTTGTATAGTACAGAAAAAAGTCTTTAAATATTCACCAATTACCAAATGTCCCATCCCCTTTTTCTCCCACTGACTTTGGCCTCGTCTTGCCCTGTTCACTCGGAGACACCGTGTGGAACTCAGGAGTGCTGAGGCCCTTGCTTGCTCACTCAGTGTCCACATTTATTTTGTTTGGGATGATTTCAGGAAAAGATAGGGAGGTTTTCTCATGTTAGTGCCACTGACAAAAGCAAGATGGTAGTCCTGGTAACGAGACATATTGGCACCTTCGGAAGAGCTGTCGGTGACTGCCAATGAGGAGCTGTGCCCAGACAGGCTGGGTGGCCAAGGGGTGTGGTGGGATGTGAGACCAGGTTCCTGACACAGTGGGTGCCCAGCAGCCCAGAGGTGACACCTGGAATGCATGTGTCAGTGAGCACCCATTCCCCAAGAGACATTCTGTTTTTTTATGTGTTTATACCTTCTTTGCATCATGGTTGAATAAAACACACTTTCTGCTATTTTTTACCTGATTACGGAATGTCATGAACCTGTCATTTCTCTTAAAATATCACTGCTTCATCTCTCACTTTTGTATCTCCAGCACCATGTATCCCATTCCCTCTCTGCAAACAGATTCTCTCTCCCAAGCTCTAACACATTCATGGAATGACCCACGTGCCACCTCCACATGGACAGCGTACACACAACACACGTTCAAACATGTCCTGAATGGCAGTCACTGTTTTCTGAAACCTGCCCATGCATCAGCTCCCCATCTCAACAATGGCAAGGCACCCCCACCTCATCCTCCCTTTTCTCTGCAGCCTTCCATCTGTCCCATGCTGAAATCCTGCCATCTCCCCGCACCTGGCCTCCTCTTCACCCTGGACATTGCAATCCACCTTCATTTCAACAGCCCGATCAGAGCAATCCTTGTGAAAAGTGCAATCAATCATGTCACCTTCTGCTCAACAACTTCCCTTCTCCCCATTCCATGCCAGTGTCCCCATGATGGATTCAGAGCCACTTGCTGTCTGCTGTCGTCACACCTCTGACCTCCTCACCTCCTGCTCATGATCGAACAGCAGTGGGTGGCCTGCTGTTTGAACAGGTGATGTACAGTGTTGCTGGAGCTGTTCCCTCCGCCTTGGCCACTCTTCCCCCAAACACAAATACGTGGCTCACTTTCCTACCACCATCCGGTGTCTGTTCAACTCTCACCTTGACAATGAAGCCTGCTGTCCTGCCCTGACTACCCTATTCAGGACCACGCCCCACCCATCTTTGAATGCACCTGGCTCTGGGGATCCCACCCTTAGCCTGTCCTACTTCTTTGTGTCATTGTTCCTGTCACATTTTAACCCACTGAATGGTCCTCTAAATAATGTTTTCTTGGTCATTGTTTATTGTCTTTTTGCCACACTCCAGGATGGAAGGCCCACAGGGGCGGGGATCTTGGTGTTGCTCACCAATGTGATAAAATTGGTTGGGACAATGCTACTCAGCACGTATGTGTTCAATGAGTGAGAGAATATTAGAGTAATGTTTGGCATTTGCAGCAGAGTTCTACACCCAAACCATTCAGGAAGCAACATCAGTGCTGACGGGAGAAAATCAAGTTGATATGGTTAAAGATATTCATCTAGGGCTTTCCAGGTTGCTTTAGGCATCTCAGGTGAAGGAGAGGAGGTTACCATCCCAGTTTCTTCCCTAGAAAACATCACCCCAGGCTACCTTCCAGGATAGGTCCTCAGAGGCTCAGTGAAAACATCACCTTGGAAAAACCCTCCTTGGCTGTCCATCCTCTCTTAGACTAGACTGTTCCTTTGTGTCTACCAAGTGCCACTAGGGGATACACAGCAGTGATCAAGAGACTCAAGTTCCCATTTGCTCAGCTGATATCCTGGTGATTGGAGACAGAGAAATAAAGAGGAAGTAGGCAATTTACAAAGGTCGCTGTAATGTTAAAGAAACATTAAGCACAGAAGGAGGAATAGGAGGTTCCCAGGGTTATGGTACTTACAGTTTTAATTGGATGGAGGTGACAGGGACACTCTCACTCAATGGTCACCTTTGAACAAGGGCTGGAAGGATGTCAGGGACTGGGCCAGCTAGAAATTGGGGCATTGCATTGGGCAGAGGAACTCCAAGTAAAAAGGCCCCTGATGGGGTAACCTGATATGCTGGGACCCGGGCCAGGGCACTAGCCGCGGAAGTCAGTAAATTGTGTCATCCTGTCTTGCTGGATTATAAACACCTTGAAAACAGGGTGACGTCTTCCTTGTACAAAGCTGGCCACTCAGCACATAGAGAAGCCAGGTACTCAGAGAATACTGTTAAATATCTATTAAGCCTTTTCCCCCATGCTTTACTTTTCTGGACTTAAAATTTTAAAATCAAGATAGCATTTGCAGTAAGTAAGCTTGTAACAGGCACATATTTGACCAAGTATTAACATTTTCTTTTTAAAACTATGCTTTCTCTTCAATAAACTATGCTGTATTTTATATTCATACAGCAATGCAGAAAGAACCAACATACCTTCACATAAATATCAATAGTAGTAAAACTTTTCCTGAAGTCACTCTGGACGATGTC
>VMDR010018424.1:0-19202 GCA_007922815.1 Macrotus californicus
GCAGGAAATCCTTCTCTAAAGTTACAAAAATATTCACCCATGCTTTCTTACAGTACTTTTTTGGTTTCACTTATATTTTTTAATATTTCATATGCCTAGGGTATGTTTTGCTGTAAGGAGAGAGACAGAGATACTACTTTATTTTTCAAGAAAAGTAAAAATTTTCAAGGTACTACTCTATTTTTTGATTGGCTTTGGGGGACTTGTAGTGAATATTGAGGAAAGTGAACAGAGGAGGAGAGTATTTTTATTATTAACCTTAAAACTAACAAAG
The DNA here is from genome assembly GCA_007922815.1 of Macrotus californicus. Classification (NCBI taxonomy): domain Eukaryota; kingdom Metazoa; phylum Chordata; class Mammalia; order Chiroptera; family Phyllostomidae; genus Macrotus; species Macrotus californicus. Next base: position 275 of record VMDR010018424.1, read on the forward strand.
GCAAGAGTGGACTCCTTTAACATTCTGGAGAAGGAGCTTCAGGTTAAAATAGAGCCTGGGACTTTACTTATACTCACCTTTCATTTCAGTGGGGATTTTTAAGTTCAGTCATGTGCAACAATAATTTTCCCATCAGCGACAAATTACGTAAGATTATATTGGAGCTGAAAAATATTACTGTCATCTGGCGGTATCATAGTCATTGTGACATCATAGTGTAACCCAGTAATGACATGTTTCTGGCGATGCTGGAGTTAATGAACCTGGTGTGCTGCCATTCCTATAAGAATAGAGCATAGACAATCATGCACAGTGCAAAATACCTGATAATGGTAACAAGCAACTATGTTACTGGTTCAGATATTAGGTATTTACTATACACTATATCATATTTTAGAGTATAGTCTTCTACTTATAAAGAAAGTTGGCTGTAAAAGTTTTTTTTGTTACACCAGCAGTAGCCTCATACATCTTGCTTACTGCTTGCCTCGATTGCATGATTTTCTCTTGTGCTTGTTTTGACCCAGTGTTTTGCATAGTAACGTGCGTGCAGGCTTGCAGCCTCGGAGCAGTAGGCTACACCGTAGAGCCCAGGCGTGTGGTAGGCTACTCACCATCTGGGTTTGTGTAAGCGCTCTCTACGTTGGCACAATGACAAGTCACTTAACGACACACTTCTGTGAACTATCCCCATCATTACGTGGTGCATGACTGTACTTAAAATGTTTCTTTCTTGGTGTCCATGACACATGCATTTTTAATTTCTCTCTTACCTCACAATCATCCTCCTCTTTTCTGACCTTAAAGTGCAGCTATTTTTCAAGTTGTATTTTAAACTCTTTTTTCCCCATCTTAAACTTTCTGCTTCATTTAATACACGCCTATATAGTTTAGGGCGCAATTTATGCCGAAGGCTGTGGAATAAATATGCCCCAAAAGGAGTTGACTCTATAGGTCTGGAGCTGAAGGGAGAGATCTGGGTTGAACATGTTTATGTTAATGCCTTATATACATCTTAAACTTGACTGCATGTGTCAGTGAGTTAATTATTCAAGTAATTGGCCTATTTTTCTGTTGCCATGTTTGGTCTTTCTCCCCTTGGTTTTTCCTGTGGATTTGAGAGTGTGCTTTGTACACTGACCACCAGGGTGATATTCAGCCAGTGCCTATCAGTACAGCATCTAAAATGACCTTTCACCCAGTTTTCCCCTCACTTGTCCAAGTCGGGAACATGGGTGCCAAATTTTTATTGTTTTGTCCTCAAGTCTTAAATCAGTCCCAAGTGTCTGTTCAGTCTATTTCACCCCTTAGTGTCTTGTCAAGCCTCATTACTGTGTACCCATCATCACCATCCAGTTCATTCTGCCACAATCTCTTCCGGGGACTATTGTCAGTCTCCTAATGACCTCTGCTCCTGGCTTTGCCTGCCCCTCTGCATCCCATATATTCTATACATTCTTCTACCTACAGTATTGTTTATAATGTAAACTTATTATTTCATCAGCTGCCTATGTTCAGATGATAATGTTCAAATATTTTAATGTCAGATAGGTAAGGAAATCATCTATCCCTTTATTTCTGCAAGAAAAAAAATGTAAATCCATTTCCACCTGTTGAGCTTGAAGTATCCTTGAAGCCTACAAAAGTAGATGCCGAGTAGACATCTGAATGTAAGGAGCTGTAGCTCAAGAAGATCAATGCACTGAAGGTGGGAATTTGGGAATATCCAGTGTATGGCCACGCATACCCCTGAGCCTGGTGCTGTCGTGTGGAGAGACTGTGTGGCAAGATGGGGAAAAAGGCCTAATCCCGAGACCTAAAAAAATGCAATATGTCAGGTTTGGATAGAGGTGAAACCAGTAAAAGAAACAGAGCAGGGATAGCCACAGAGAATATGTAGTAGGATAAAAACCAATGGAAGAGAACATTCAGGAAAGGTCCTCATTAAACCCCGAAGGTCAACTAAATACAAAACAGTGTGCACTGAATACAGCAACTTGGAGATCTTCGGTGACTTGAGGGAGAGCAATTTCAGTGAATTGATGGGGTGGAAGACAGACTGAAATGTAATGATGGGGGGGGGGGGTGTCAAGAACTGAAGAAAGATGACTATGAGGAAAAAAGGGCAGATTTTTGTTTACGTAAGATGGCAGAATTTTGAGCATGCTTGAGTGTTTCAGTCCTTTAGTGCTTATTTTTTTAATTGTGACACTCCACCAAGAGGTTTACTGTGTAAAAGAGCTTGGAATCTCACCTGATGCGTAGTAGACCACCAATAAAAGTAAAATGTTTGTCTCCCTTTCCTTCTCCTACCCTTTTCTCTACCTCAGCTGCCCTGGGCCTACCATCCTTTTTAATTTAAAAACAAAACCAAACAAAACAATGTACTGTATTTAGTTACAACAGAAATACCTTTTTATCTTCTTATTAATCTGCCATCCCTTGAGCATCTCCTTAATGTTTGTTTCCTTAAGTGCTGGCCACAACATATGTTAAAATCTTAGCTATTCAAATTAAATTGCCCTCTCAGCTCTAAAATTTCGAGACTAAATTTGTCGCCACCTTTATAAAACATGTGTGTCCTGTATGCTTTCCAGGTTGGCAGTGGCTAACAAAGCAACAGGGTCTATTTATAATGGGAAAGCAAAATGAAGAAAAAAAAAGAAACAGGAACAACAGTGAGGCTACCTCTGCAAAACAGCACTACATTTCTACACAAGGAACTTTTGTTAGGATCAGGTAATGGCTGGCTTGCTTAGTCACAATTTTATTCCTAATCAACATTTTGGAAAGAACACAAGAGGTGATGTGAATTACTGTCTAAAATTTAAAAGTGGTGTCTGAACCAATGACCTGGTGAAATGGCCCACGTGAGACTTCAGAATTTGGTGACTTTGCAGCTGCGTGGTTACATTAGGCACACTTCTCTTTCTTACAGCATGCACTTTTTCTTCTTTCACGATGGCTTTGTGTGTGTCAGCTGAAAGGAAACGTGTGTGGAGTGTACAGCAATCAAAGGGATGAAAGATGAATGAGCACTGAGCCTTTTTTTGTATTAAAGCACCATTAACTCAATGGCATCTACCTGGAAAGTCGGTGCACTTTGCTGATTTCATTTTGATAATGCTATAAGCTGGTCTCCGATAATTACCTTCTGTAATTGGAACAAATTTATGATTATGCTAATTCATTCTCAGCCACCTCATATTATATGGACGCTGAGCTAATCCATGTCTGTCCCTGTGTCTCCTTTGTAGATCATTACATGATTAGCCTTTCACTGTGGTTGATGGAATTGTTACTCTAAACAGATCTGATTTCTCAGATGGTGTGTACATACGTATGTGTAAGTAGTGTATGTTTGTGTCCTCTATCGAATTATATGTAACTTCAATACCAGCATTTAAAATCAGTTCATGATATGAACATTTAGAATCTTTAATACTCTAATCCTTGATACGATGGCTGTGTCTCTGCACCTGAGTATATGACACATGGTAGTAAGGAACAGGAAAAGGGAATTGTTAATTAATGTCCCCTCACCACTACCTGAAAACCTTATTTACATGTCAGAAATAGTGGGAGGAAATGGGAATACAAAAACAGTTTCAGGCTCTCTAAAAGCCAACTCTTTGTCATCTGGCCAGAGAGTTCTTCCCACCCGAAAATAAACCCTTAAAAAGGAAGCAGCACATTACACAATATTTTAGGTCCTTCCTCGGGATACCAAGCTTTGGGAGCATTTCCTATGCATTGCTTCATCAAAGATTCAAAACAAAAATTCCTTTTCCCCTAGCAGATGGCAGCAAGCAAAGACAGAATTAGCCAAGAGTCAGAACCCTGCACTATGGAAAGCACAGCTGAGATGCAAATGGCATCCTGTGCCCTCCCTCACAAATTATCTTTTGATTATCTCTCTCCATTCTTATAATGTCTCTGTTCGATGTCTTTTACCTCTGATCACCATTTTTGTAAATGCTTTACGTTAGTGTAAATGTGTCTCATTCTGCGCTCAGGACAGTGTTACATTTTCACTTAACAGTGGATCCAGGGTGTTCACTTTCCCAGAAAACATTTACCTGTCAAAATGGATAATAAAAAAAAAAATTGCATGAGGCTGCTCCTGACTTTCATAACTGAAACAGGAGAGTTAAAGGACAGCACTGATTTGACAAGAGACACACAATGCCAGAACAGGAAGTCCCATGATCCAAATTCAGGCTTCTGCAGAGGCCGTCACGTCTGTCATTCCACTCAGCGTCAGTGAGTGAGTTTGATTCTGTCTGTGATCATTAGGGTTCTCTCATTTGCCTGGGTCTGCTGCTGCAGCTTCACAATTACGCGGAATTTCTGCTTCCTTTTGTGATGCATAATCAGATAAGTAGAGCTCAACTGAAGAACCTGCCCGTGTAGGAGGCGTTAAGATCAATCCATACAGTCTGGAAACAAAAGACAAAGAGGAAATGCGACAGCACTGTTATAAATAACTTAAAGGAAATATTAGCCAGGAGAGAGGGCAGGCAGCACCCAGCCTGAAAGTGGCGAAGGGAGTAACGGCCTAAGCTAACATTAGGAGACAGCGTGCTCCCGTGGGCGCAGAGGGGCGCCACACACGTCCGTGGTTAAGTCCCGGTTCAGACTTGTGCGGGTGTGCCAAGTCAAATCGCGGCAAATGGGAAGGAGCGGCAGTTCCTCTGGCCAGTACGAGGCATTAGAAAACGGCTCGTGTCTTGCAGTGGGAAAAGTGTTTGAAGACGGTATGTTACCTGAGATCGTGCATCCGTACCATGGAGAGAATACAATTTTCCTTGCCCCCTTGTGGAAGGTGTAGTTATCGTGAGGATCGAACAAGACACCGTACTGAACAGCACTGTGTGCCCCATGAGCACAGAGACAGCATTATGTCTGTGTGTTCCCTTGTCCCTTATTCGTGATCACGAGACAGCCGCCCTCTGTTCAGAGTCACGTTCATGCCCAGACAGGTGAAAGGCCAGAAATGCCCGCCTGCCCCTTTTCTCAGGAAAGCAAATGCTTTTCTGTGAGTCACCCAACAGACTTGGGCACAATTGGCCTTCTTAAATATTTTAAGACTGCTGACTGTATTAGATTTTTATGGACTTAAAATGTGCCCCACACGTTTCTGCTCGTTACCGAAAAGCAAAATGAAACACCAGGTAACCTTGAGAGAGCTACCGTAACTTTTCATGAGCTACATGTGGACAAATGTTTGCGTAATTTTACTTATTCATTGAGTTATAATTGACATGTAACATTAATTTCAGGTGTACAATATAATGGTTTGATGTTTGTATGTATCAGATGATCACAATAAGTCTAGTTAAAATCTGTTGTCTTACATAGTTACAAAATCTTTTTCTTAGTATGACAGCTTTTAAGATTTACTCTTAGTAACTTTCAAGATATGCAGTAGAGTCTTATTAACTTCAGTCACCGTGGTGTACGTTACATCCCTGTGACATTTACTATGTAACTGGAAGTTTGTACCTTTTGACCCCTTCACCCATTTCTCCCACCCCACCCCCCATCCCTGGCATCCACCAATCTGTTCTCTATATGTATGAGCTCGGCAGGGGCGGAGGGCAGGGGAGTGTGCATTTTTGTTTCGTAGATTCTGCATATAAATGAATAACAACTAGCATATGGTCATTGCATTCAAATCTGGCAAATGATGTGAATGACTGAGCACAGCGGTGATGTGACTTAAAGCGAACGCGACGTTTATCCATTCGATCCATTTCTTAGGGTGTGAATGTCTAGAGGCTTCCCCATGGTGGCTGTGGAATGAACCCCGTCTTCACTCTGCCTTGCCCACTCTGTCCCCACCCCTGTCCTCATGTGCTGTCTCAGTATAGCCTTTCACCAGCTAGAATGCATACCTCCCCTTCTCCCTGTTTTCTCACAGAAATCCATCACGCTTGTTAGTGGGTAAGATGGTAACTTTACAAAAAGTTTCAGAGGCCCCCTTGTGAACTTCCAGTGTTTCCGGCTCTACCTCGCATACCCGCTGGTGTAGCTTTGCCTCTCCGCCTATCTCGTCAGACAAGGCTGCCTTCCTGTAGCAACTACTCTAAGACTGTGGCTCTCCTAGGTCAGGTCTGTGCTCACTTCTGGATCTAAAGTGCAGTTTGAGCTTTTACTGTACATGTGCAAGTATATCGCACCAGTCTCTAAATTTGCATGTACCTCAATTTAGGCTAGCACATGTATTCAGCAGGTGCCAGTGAACATACTCTGAAGTAGGCGCTGTGTAGTATATCAGAAGGCTTAAGATATTGTTCATGTTCTTTTTTATTTTTGTTCATGTTCTTAAGGAGCCTGCCAATGAACAGTGCAGAAAGAAAATGATCACAGGTAATGAGTAGATGGATTGAGAAGCTTTCGAAAGTCATAAATCTGAAGTTACATCTGTAATACATACGGGTAACTTAATTTTATATTGAGTCTGGCAAATCCTAATATAGAGGACTGGAATTGAGGGATAGATATTTGGTAGGTAATATCAATAAAGAGAGCTCAATGGCATTTTTTGTGGAATATGATGGGAGGGTTTCAAGTTAATATCATCTAGATTCAAAGGACAAAAGACTTTGGATCCTGCCTACCAAAGTGGCTTTTTCTTTCTAGTCTAGTTTTTACCTTCTATTTCTCAATGGTTAATAACACTAGTCACATTCTCATTCTCTTAGAGAATATTAAGAATAAAAACAACATGAGAATTCTGACGTACTGTCTGATGGAAATAAACATTTAGGTATAAGGTTTGTGTATATGCGTATATATACACACGTGTATGTGTACGTGTGGGAGGTATGTATATATGTATACATACAGGGTCTGGCAGAAGGCCTGCTTGAGTGTGTTTGGTAGGCTAATAATATGCATATAATAATTTATAGTTTTAATGTGAATTTCACCTACAATGTCATATGGTGTGCTTGAGTGTGATACTATTATGTTACAGAATTACATGCTTATGATTTTATAATAAAAAGAGGCGTTATCTGTGCCAGACCCTGCACATACACACACACACACACACACACACACACACACGAGTTCAGAAAAGGTGAAATGTTAGGACTCACGCAAACATTTTCAGATGTAGCTCAGGCCTCAGATAAAATAATCTCCCACAACGCATTGATTTGCCACTCTTCCAAAGCAAGTTGCCTCCCCATCCAGTTGCACCATGCTGCCTGGCATTGAGAAAACCCACAGGATTGTCGGTTATACTCCTTCTGTCCCAAGCTAACCAGAATACTGCTCAGGAACTGATCGTGCTTTCTGGCATGAACTCTTTGACGGTCTGCTTTTTCCAGATTTGTTTATAAACTGAAAAAGTCTACAAATTGCAGACCATCTGTACATGGCACTATGCTAACGAATGTGGACATCCTGCAAATCCATAAACTCATTACCTCTAAGTAACTAGTTTCTTCACATGCTTCTAACTGGGGTTGTCCATGTAAACTAAGTAAATAGAAACCAGATAAAGACCTGTTTCTCTGAAAGGTGAATGCTACCAACAACCTTCCAGAATGTTAAGCCTCTCTGTCAAGGAGATGACCTGTTTGCATGAGGTCATTTGAATCAATGATACAAATGTCCATGAGGCTGGAGGTGGTCAATGTCTCAATCCCATGATGCTAAGCTGAAATTTTGTATTACTTCTGTGAAGAGCTTAATTAGGGCTTTCCTTGTGGACAACCTCTTATAAAATAATTTCTGAACTCCATACACATGCCCTTAACGATACTTGCAGAAAGAAGACTATAGTTCTTCGATGCTTGCCAGGCATTTCCAGAAGAAAGCCTTGAGAATGGGCGATGACACTGGAACAATAACATTCTAGGACTCGAGGGATAGCAGATTTAGTGAAAAGGAGTTACCTTTAGGGAAGGACATTGAGCTCCTTTCTGTGGAAACCATCACTAGGAGCCAGAAAGCTGGTGTGTTGTAGCATCTGTGGAGAAGAGAAAAGAAACCTGCTTCTGGTTCGCGGATGTATTATGTTTGTCCCTTACAATACAGTTTGTAATCCATGAGCCACTGTGTTAGAATCAAAAAACGCTGTGTTAAAATACACGCCCATGTCTCCCTGTGAAAGGTGGAAGATCTCGTTACACTGGCAACAACAGTCGGAACCTGACTGGGGGCCGCATGCCTGCACCGGCCCTGTGATCTTCACTTTGTCACAATTGCCACCACTTACCCATGCATATGACACTGAGGCTATTCCATAAATTAGAAGACCACTGTGATACCTTAAAAACAAACAAGAAAAAGAGACTTTTAAGCAAAAATGAGCTCATTGCCATTTTTCATGGCACTGTCAGTGTCGTTTTTGTAAATGCTCATATCTCTATCTAAAATGGGAAAACAAAAGAAAGAAAAATGATAACCATTTTTTTTTAAGAAAAATGAGAATGAGCTCATTCCTTCGTGGAAATGAAGACCAGCCCCTTGTCTTTAACATGCAAGCAATGCACACGGATGTCTCACACCCAGCCCACGTTGGTAATTTATGTTACCTCCCTGGCCCCCAGGACCATTTGAGTTTGCCATGGCTGGCGTAGTGAATGCTTTTCCTACCTTATTTATTAAACTAGTCTACATTAGGAGCACTTAGCTCATCAAAAATGTTTTAAAATTTCTCTAAGTGACAAAAGCATAAATCCAAGAGCAATTTGTCACTTTTATAAACCCAGAAAATACCAAACTGATTTCCTCATAAAGATCCTGCCATCAGTTAAATGGATAAACGATTAGATTACGAATAGAAACAGCCCCATGGTTAGGAGTCTGCTAATGTGAGGACTGTTTATGTATGGAAGTGGATTGATGGGCCTTGGTCCTGACACCATAAACCCGAGGAGACCAGAATGTGTGTATATTTATGACTCCTCATTCATCCTACATTGATGCTTTTCAAGCTGTGATCGGGGGAGACCCAGCAGCAGACCACTGGGTGTGTCCATAGTGCATGTGGGTGTGTAGGGGGTAGACTGGATGGCAGGGACAACGTATGTGATGGCAGGAGTTTGCCCCGGACATGTCCACGGGGCATGGTCAACACTGAAGGGGAAGGATGTGAATGATCTCCCCCCAGATTATGTGAGCTTGGTCCTGGCTGCGGCCAGTCTTATGCAGCTTAGGCTTCTGTGGCTGATACCCTCACTTCTGCATCCTTCATAAGGTCTTTCCTTGTTAACCCATTTTTCCAGTTTAGGCTTCAGATAAACTAATTCTAGGAAACATTTTATGGCAAAATATAAATTTGAAAATGATTGTGCTACATGATGAAGAAAAGAGATATTTTTAAAATAAAGTGACTTCTTTTCAGACTTACTAAAGAGCTTTTCCCTGGAGGTGCCACAATTAACCAACAGGAAGAAGTTACCCTGTTCACTGAGAGAGAAAATGGGGAGGGGAGAAAAGTTACCCTGTTACCAAGTTCCATCAAGTTACCCTGTTCTTCTCGTGAAACCTCTGTGAACATATTTCCTCCAATCATTTTTCATTTTTAAAATCATATATATAATTTTCTATTTGATAAGTTTATACCACTAATCATACCAGTCTGCATTTTGACTTTATTATGAGCATTTCCTGTGTTTTCACCAGTGGAAATCACGACTTTTAGTGCCTTATCTAATAATACTAAACCATATCGTCAAATCACCATTTACAGTCGAACCTTGGCTCTTGAACGTCTTCGTTCTTGCACAGTTTGGCTCTCAACCGAGTCGTCCACGGAAAACATGCCTCCGTTGTCCAACAGAGGTCCGGGTCTTGATTCCTGACCCGGCAGCCCTTCACACTGATACCTGTATGAATAGTCACGCGCCTCTCAGGTGACAAAAAAGATCCAGTGTTCGAACAAATCGCTCTGGAGCAGTTTTCCGGAACAAACTAAGAACCGAGTTTCCTCTGTATCTAAACAAAATGCGTGTAGCTTTGGCATAATTTTTTTTTTCTTTTTACCAAAAATAATTTATTGTGCTTAAGTTTTTGTTTGTTGCCCTAACACTTTTTTTTTGGGGGGGGGTTAAATTCCAGAGATCATAATTACAAGCACAAAGGCATTACTGTCTTTAGGACCGTCAGATGGTGATGAGCACTAGGTAAATATTATGACAGGATCGGGGAGTGGAGGGAAGTGAGACCTGCTGTATTAGCAAGTGGTGTTTGACAAGACTTCTCTGAGGAGGTAACGTCTGACCTCAGATCTACATGAAAAGTGGAGGTGATCCACGCACACACCTGTGGGGAGGGCCTTCTGGGCAGAGGAGCAGCAGGTGCTTCAGGCCCTGGGCCTGCGTTGCACAGGCTAGAGTCTGTCACACTGGAGTGGAGGGAGCAGGGTTACTTCAAGGATCTGAGGCAGAGGACTAATGGGGAACTAGACCACAGAAGCCCGTCGTGAGCCTTGGGAAGGATTTGCAATTTTGTTCTAAGTGGGATTTGAGACCATTCAAAGATTTCAAGCTAGGAAGTCAGGTGATCTGATCTCTTTGTGGAAAATCAACTATAGAAGCAACAATGGAAGCAGCAGGCAGCCCAGTTCCTAAAGAGGCTATTATTACTGACATCCCAGGGACGAAACAGTGGTAGAGTGACAGAGGTGACATCCGATGCTCTGCACTCTCAGCAAAAATGAAACCAACCACAAAAATAAAAACTGTCTGTATACATATGTATGATGTTAATCTTTGCTATTTTGATAGGGAAAAACCCACTGCTGTTTAACTTATCATTATGCCACGTTACCTAGAATGGGATTTAAATAAATATATATAGTGATTTTTGAACTATTAAGATAATAAGATTATTCCCAACATTATAATGTTTTTTGGCCATTTAATTGTGTACATGATTGTTTTTATGTAAGTTTTCAATTTGAAGCCAAACTTCTACTTGATGACTGTGGCTTTAATATCCTCTGGACTAAGATTTTTTTTTTAATTTTTTCACTGCACTTTACATTTAATATTATTTTTATTAGTTGCACAGTGGTAGACAATCAGGTACAAGCTTTGGTCAGGAAAGCTTTCTTTGATTTCTGGGAGCTGGGACTTCCTTGGTTTCTGTCTCCAGAGACACCGGCCCAAGGGGTTTTTTCTTGGCTAGTTAACGCAGTGGGAGTAATTTACTTACAGTCCAGGGCCAGACTTTCTCGACTTCCTGCCCAGCTGTCTGAGGGGAAGTATGGAAAAAGATGACGGAGGTGGGGACACAAGGGAACAGCTTTCTAAGTGCTACAAATCTCAGGAGTAGGGAATCAATCGGAAAACCAGGCAATTTAGGCTCTGAATTTTGGAGTCGGGGAGAGTGGGGTGGAACAAAGCTGTCCAGCCCTACTTTTAGCAGGCCGATTTGTTCTTTGAAAAATCCTGTCCTATTGGCTGTAAGTGTTTTATCTCAGAAATTGTTGACAGTTAACTCCCAGCTTTTATTTTCTTGGGGCGATGTGCATTTAATTGTATATTTTCGGTGTGCATTTAATTGACAGTTACTCGCAGCTTTTATTTTCTTGGGGCGATGTGCATTTAATTGTACCTGTTAAATATAAAATTCATGAAAGAAGAAACTGCTGGCTTTGTTTATCTTGCTTTACCCAACTCTGAGGACAAGCTCAGTAAGAATTAGAATGTGTGGCAGACGAGTAAGTGAACAACTGGGAGGTGTGCGACATTAGTGGGGAAGGGAGGACATTTTGTCACAGGCAGGCAGCCACCTGTGATTTAAACGTGGCTGCACTGTCCTGCTTTCCTTTACCAGAGCTCTGGGTCCTCAGTGGTTCCCACACCTCCAGGCTGGACCGTGGTGACCTCAGCAGGGGCTGTCAGGGTCGCTAGCGAGCTGGCTTCTTTACCCCATGGCCTGGTGCACGTTGCTTTTTCAGCTGCCTTGATGTTTTAAAGCAGTTCTCAGAGCTCTTTGGCTATTTGCTATCATTTTCTTTTCTAAAACTGCCCTTTTCTAGGGTAGATTTGGGGTGGTGATGACTTTGGGGACTCTAAACTCTCATTGACATGGTGGTACTTGAGGAAGTATCATAATAAAAGGTGACTATGGGCTTCTTCTGATAAGTAAATCCCTTTGAATGGAGACCAGTAAATCTTTATTACACCAAACTGTTATATAACAGAGGCTACTTGCTTGTTGATGATAAATTAGAATTCTTTAGATTTAAGCATGAAATGGAGCACCTTCTTCTCAAATCAACTTTCAATGACAGATGCAGCTTCTGTGTGAGGTCTCTTTGGGGTAGTCACTGCCCTGCTTTGTGTGTTAGGTTGCTGTGTGTAACACATGCTGGTAACTGCAACTAAACGGTTATTGTCGGACAAGAAATCCGTCCAGAGCTACCAGGATGGCACGAGAGAGTGGAGATGGTAGATGCGGAAGCAGGGCACAAAATGAGGAAGGAGAGCAGTTGGCTCAAGGGAAGCCTGGCCTGCCTGGTGCAGTCAGGGTGGCGAGGGTGCTGTACCCAACTGGGGGGATGATGAGGGTCTACGGAACAGATTCTGTGTCTTCTTCAGCTACCCGAGGAAAAGAGAAGTTTGAACCAAGGATGGGATTAGGGTAGAACTGGAAGAAGAAAATAGGTTCCCTAGGAGCAAACTAGAAAAAAACAAATCCAAAATGGGACTAGCCTACACTCAGGATGTGAGAGGGGAACTTCTCCAGAAGACAGTGTGGGCCCTAAATGAGTTGGGCGTTTGAACATCCATTCAGTCATGATGGAGTGGCGTAAATGATCACCAAAGAACTGTATACCCCACATTAGGGACCACTGAGATTTGAATTGATGAGCCTGTGGTTGCCCAAATATATATTGCATTGGCTCTTATACATTATCACGCCTTTATTAAAATGTGTTTAAATTCAAACACGGTGACCTGAGCCGTGTCTACAACTGCTACCCTCTCAGCACGAAGCACAAATTCTGCATCTGCACTGCTCTTCTGAGTTGCCTTTTGCACTAGTTCCCGAAACATCGCCACCATCATCAGAATTGTAATAAAAATGACCTAATTGCAGTCACCTCTTTTCTCTCTTCCACGGCATTTTTAGAAAATGGGTCAAAGTCAATAGGGTATTTATGTCCTTTTCCTGCTTCCAATTTATTAGCTTGAGCATTCATTTCCTGAATATGCCAAACTTACTTACTAGAAGGGATGGGACACAGAATAAAGAGGAAAAAATCATTGCTATGGCTCTCTCTTCCACACGCCAAAACGACCCACCTTCCAATTAAAAAAAAAAAAAAGTGGCTTTTCTGTAATGACCTGTAAAACTCACATTCCTTTCTCCTCACAGGTGGAATGGCTGAAAAACGAGGAGCCCATCGACTCAGAACAAGATGAGAACATCGACACGAGGGCCGACCACAACCTGATCATCAGGCAGGCGCGGCTCTCCGACTCTGGGAATTACACCTGCATGGCCGCCAACATCGTGGCCAAGAGGAGAAGCCTGTCAGCCACAGTGGTAGTTTATGGTAAGACCAGCCCAAACGCCAGGAATGGATACGGAGTACAGAAGGCAGAGAAGTAGAGGGGTGTGTGCTTTATTGAAATGTTAACTTTCGGAGCTGAGAAGTCGTTGGGGCTCATCCTCTAGCAGGCTCTGCCCTGCCTCTCCCGGCTGGTGGGGGATAATGCCTTTCTATTGCTGTTAATGTTGGCTCTTCCATCCAGTATTGGGCTTCTGTGAGATGGTCAGTGAGATTTCCAATCTCTCTCGTTTAAAACAGAATTTTAGAAGTTGTTCATTTTCTCCCATCGTGTTTATATTTGAAAGACATTGAGGCGGGCAACTTCTGCTCCCTCTGTCATTCTTCCCAGACCTGCTGCCAGAAGTTTTTCTCCTGGCATACAAAATCCACCAAAAACAAACACTACTATTTGCTGAATAACTCAGGTATTGTATAAAAGAAATTCCCAGCTATTTAAGTAAAGGCATTCCCCTCTACAATAGAAGAGCCCTGGGATTTATTTTTGAAGCACTTAAAGTGACAGAAATTCAAATGCTGTTATATTCGCCTTACACTCTGGATTTTCAAGTGCTTTAGAGATATGTTGATGAGTTCTTTCTATTTTTCATAATTTCCCAGCAAAGAAAATTATCTGTGTCCCTCCTTATAGCGATGAATAGACTGAGGGGCAGAGATGAGGTAAGTCCTGCGTGGCTCACCTCATGATGGAGCAGCCAGTGTGGTTCCGCAGGGTCTCTTGGTCCCTGGATGCCTGACTCACAACACCTGGCACAGTGGCTTGCACATAGTAGGCAATCAGTAAAAACCTCTCTCCTCTTTTTCTCCCCTCCCCATTTTCTCTCTCAGTGAATGGAGGCTGGTCTTCCTGGACAGAGTGGTCAGCCTGCAATGTTCGCTGTGGTAGAGGATGGCAGAAACGTTCCCGGACCTGTACCAACCCAGCTCCTCTCAATGGTGGGGCCTTTTGTGAGGGAATGTCAGTGCAGAAAATTACCTGCACTTCTCTTTGTCCTGGTGAGATATGCACAGATTCCCTTTTCCCTTCTGAGCCACCAAACACTCTCTTAAGCTGCTGTGAGGCATTCGATGTAACCTTCTTTCCCAAAGTGACCCTCTCCCACATTCTTAGTGGAGCGTCGGTCCAGAGGGCTGATGTAGAAAGTAAAAGCAAGAACATGGGTGAAATACCTCTGTTTGGGGGCATATATATATATATATATATATTTTTTTTAATACTGAAACAACCTTGGATACTCACCATCAATAAGCCAAATGCTTTGAAGATTCTGCATACCACCAGCGTTTGCTTGGGCCAAGCCATGCCCTTCTCTCCCTGGGTTCTCCCATTTTGTGGCATTTGTGTGTGTAATAGCTGCAGAGACTGAGTTTCTGTAAGAACCAAACAGGTACCAAAAATCTGAGCCCTTATTCGCAGTTACCAATCAACTGACCTTACCAGGTTTAGCTTTGTATTTATTATGATACAACTGGCAGAGATTGTACAGCATCACGGAAGGTTGTTTTACATGCAGTCTACACTTGCCTGGCTTTCTGAACAGAGAGGGGCTCCCTTGGCCAAATAGGGCTTTTATAAGTTATTCCGTTCATCTCTCACTGGCTGTAACCCAATTTATACAATGAGAAATAGATGAGATGCAAGATGACTTTCTTTATGGAAAGCATATCCTCCCACTGAGAAATGAATTGATCCTGGGTCTCACATGCATTATAAAACATTAACTCCAAGGACACCGGACTAGAGCCTCGCGTCTAAAATTTCAAATCTAGTTCCACTCAAAGCTAAGGCGAGACTCTCACCTGCGGTCTATTCTTAAGAGTTTGATTTTGAACTTACAGTCAATAAGCATTTATTGAGTGCTTACTATGTGCCAGATACTGTGCAAGATGCTTTTATATATGTAATGTCATTTAACCCTGTGTTGTGAGTTTTTATTTTGTTTTTGTTTTTGTTTTTTAATCCCCAGTTACAGAAACAGGCTAAGTGACTTTCTCTGGGTTGCTCAGACAATAAACTTACAGACAGGGACTCAGACATTTTGCTTCCAGATCAGTATTTTTTTTCGTTACTCTATTCCTAATTGCTCTGGATTAAAAATGGCAGTATCTTAACCCACATAAGCGTGGTTGGACTATTCCTAGGAGGTAATGGAACAATTGCCTCAAACAGCTGCCATGATCTCTAGGGCTGATTTTTAGTGGAATTCAGTTTGTTCATTTCTACATGGAGCAGCAATTTATGACCCAAGAAATTCTATTTATGTAAGTCTTGGTATCTTGGGGTTTGACTGACCTGTTTTAGTTTAATACTATCAATATATACGGGTTCAACATTTTGCTGTTGAGGGGCTTTTAGGACTTAAAGATAGATCATTCTGCCCTCTGCGCTAACCTGTCAACACCCGAGGATGTGGGGATTACCACTGGTTACTGCATATTGCTTATCTGTCCATCTAAGATGCACTCGAGCATGAAAGACGGGCGAAGAATGGATAATGACGTTATTAGCCAACCCAAGGGCCCCAGTAATTCGAATCCTTGCCTAAATTCAATAATTGGTCTCATCCTGAAATAGCTAGAGAATTATACCACTGCTTTGGCTGGCCTATCTTTTTAGGAAAGAAACCATGGAGAGAAGATAAACGAATATATCATTTTGTTTTTGTGGTGGTTATTGGTTTAAAATCCAGCTCTAAGAACAGCGGTCCTGGGGTGAGTCTCCTGACAGCTGCCTCACTCATTCTAACGATGGCTCCTTTTGTTTCCCTCCGAAGTGGACGGGAGCTGGGAAGTGTGGAGCGAATGGTCAGTCTGCAGTCCGGAGTGTGAGCATTTGCGGATCCGGGAGTGCACAGCACCACCCCCGAGAAACGGGGGCAAGTTCTGCGAAGGTCTAAGCCAGGAATCTGAAAACTGCACAGATGGTCTCTGCATTCTAGGTAACACCCTGTTTAACATCTTCAGCGTTTGTGCATAATGCGAAGACAAACATCGTCATTATTACTTTGGTTAAATACGTTAGCAGAAAGCAAAATCTCCAAGAGCAAAGAGAAAATGGGTGAAAAGTGTAGAAAAGTAGACGGATACATTTTTTTTTTTAGTAGAGATGCGTTATTTTAAATATTTTATCACGAAGTTTTGTAAATGTGTACACTTATTAGTTTAACCAGAGACGGTGTTAAGAGAAATGATGTAGGAAGATATTTTAGACTTCAACTTAGCAATTCTTTTCTTCACGTAGTCTCCATTTTTAAGTTTGGTGAAACTCTGAGGCTGATCACCATGTTCGCATTTCTCCCAAGAGTTTTATAGCACAGGGAAGCCTTCAGTCATCTCCAGAGGCCGTGGTTTTGTGGCAAGGGGCATGTGTTGTGACTGTTAGCTCACAAATGGGACAATGCAACACCTGAGGAGGTGGGCAGCTTTGTGGCAAATTGGTCTGGCAGAGCAAGAAATAGAATGTTCATCTGAAAACTTCCAAGCCTTTATTCCTGAGATGACATTAGTTCATCTGCAAATGACTCTGCCTGAGGGAAAAAGTATACAAGGATCAAATAGTCACGTAGAGACAGGCTTTAATTTAGTGCTGTCCCTTACGAGCTTTGTGACCCTAGATAAGTCATTTAACTTCTCTGTAAGCCCCCAAATGGTACCTATTTTTGGTTATTGTGAAGACTAAATGATAAGAGAATGTACTTCACTATTTCATTGCATGGAGTAGGTGCTCAGTAAATGGGAACCCATTCTTCACCTGCCCACTTATTGAGCTAAGGTGTGCTAATTTTGCTTAGGTCCTTAAAAATGCAAGAGATTCAGGGCATAGAGCTAAGTGGCTTTTCTTGGAAGATGGCAGGATGAAGAAAATATCTAAGTTGGACTTATTTTTCTACATCAGCACAGCTGGGCACTTTTGAAAGCAAGCACATTCAAACATACTGTTGTATTTTTAAAGTCTATATGGTGAATACATTGGTTAAAATGATCAATACATTTAAACAACAAGCACTGACTACATAGCACATAGTGCCTTTTTTTTTTTTTTGCTTGTAGAAGTGAGTGCCTGCATGTGTCAGATACAACACACGGGGCTGTAATAAAATACAGCGTAGCCACCAGTCTCAGTGATTAAAGGGCCATGCACTCTAATGAATACATTTCAACCATGTGCCTTCCTCAAAATGCAGGGAAACCTAATGCAAACTCGGCAGCAAGAGGTTTAAGGAGATGTATTTCTGACTACTTTGGACTGTCCCCAGATATTTCTGAAATACACCTTGGAAGTGTGACTAGTTTTAACACACATCCACATTTTAATGGTTACAATGAGGACTGTGACACTCCTAAGTCTTCTAACGAGTCATCGACAATATAACCATTTGGTTACCGACTGGCATTGTACATAATCAGAGTAATGACCTTGCCATCGACCACCAGGTAGACTTGCACTTGAGGATAGAAGCCTGTGGCTATTGGGCTTCAACTCTGTAGTATTACTAAGTTGACTATTACTTAGTCTTCCACTTACAGTTGAAGACAGACAATGATTGGCCCCTCAGGTAAGAAAGAAGTGTTATCAAATACACGAATGTTATTTATTGACATTTGTCAGTTGATTAAAAGTCATTTAGCAATGAAAGGAATTACCAGCATTGAGTATATTGGACAGCCTAGATGGACAGTCAACTCCCAATTTCAGATAGTGTGTTTGTCAGGGATGTCCAGAGAAAGATAACCAGTAGGACAGCGGTCCCCAACCATTTTGGCACCAGGGACCAGTTTTTCCAGGGACAGCGGCAGGAGACAGGAGGCAGAGCTCAGGGAGTTTCCCTAGGGCGGCCGGATTCCTAACAGGATACTGACTGGCACAGGAGCTGGGGACCCATGCAGTAGGACACATCTACAAGATAGAGGAGATACAGCGATATAGAAGATTGATTATAAGGAATAAGCTCACCTGATTGTGGAATTTGGCAAGTCTACAATCTGCTGAGCCAATGCCCCACTTCAAACACTGGCAGGCAGGAGAGTCCTCTATTGAGAAGGATCAGGCCCCTGGAGGTGATTATGAAGGGCAATCTGCTTTTCTCCTGAAAACACCCTCACAGGCTCCTAGGTAAGAGAGCAGGATGACAGCTAGTGTTAGGGGTTGGAGGAATTGAGCAAAAAGGACTCCTGGACAAGGACTACAGTGACCTCGTTGCTGGGGGGAGGTGGAGAGGAGAAGGGTAGAGAGGGATGCAGATAAGGGAGGACAAAGGGAAGGAGAGGGGGAAAGAGAGAGGGAAAGGAAGGAGGAAGAGAAGAGATGAGAGGGGGAGGAAGGGAGGTGAAAGGAGGGGTTGAGGGAGACAGAGCAATAGGAGAGGGAGCGGGGAGGGAGAT
>VMDR010018425.1:0-19201 GCA_007922815.1 Macrotus californicus
AGTTCCTTCACTCATGGAGCCCATGGTAGGTCATGGCTGAGCTGCTATAAACCCAATGATAGCATAAGAAAGAGAACTTGGAAACATTTCATTGTATTAGCAAAAATTTCTAGCTGATAAAATATTGGTTGCTAATGTGACCTATTCCCATAGCCTTAAAAGTATAAAAGTCAGTAGGCTTATGGTTTTTTGACTCCTCTTATGTTGTGGGTTCTTTAAAGGATGGAATAAACCAGTGCATTTGGCACACACCAGTGCATGGAACTGAGAAGAAATGATCGGTCACATACACTCCCTTGTACATTCTGTGGTTCCTAATTTTTATTCTGTTTAATTGTTGGTTTTGTAATAAAGCAAAGTGAAAGCAATGCTTGCTAGCACCTACATTACCTTTTTGGTCAGTATTTGAACCTGGATCAACCTTAGTGACCCAGCCTGGCTTAGAGTATATTGTCCAGTGAAAGCTGCTAAAAAGTGTAGCCAACTCCAGAGTCTTACCCTAGAAGGAGGGTGACCGGTGGCAGGTCTTGTGCCACTTATTGGTTGAAAACAAATTTATGCAAAAAAGCTTCCACATTTAACTTCACTTATGTAATTTATAAATCATACTGTTGGCTTTCAGTTGCACACACTGATCTTTACTTTTGTACAGCTTTAATCTAACCATTAAAGGAAAGCTGGTAGATGTAATTACAAATTTAGTGAAAGAATTAGGCTTTTTTAAACCTAGAGCCTGAAAAATATTATTGAAACAAATGCCATCTTTGGAGAGGCAATCAGGACCAATCTCACACTCAACTCCTTTTTTTAGCTTAGGCTGAGTGGAAGGAGTAGATATTAGACTAATTTTTCCATTAAAATCTATATGCAAAAAGAAAGCTGTATAGCTACAATTGTGATAAGTAGGGATACTTTAAAAAGAATGGGATACTCTGAAAACAGAACACGGATGGGTGGATCTTATCTAGATTTGAGGTTGGACACGGGTTAGGGAAAGCTCTTGTGAGAAAGCAGCTTTTGCCCTGGCTGGTGTGGCTCAGTGGATTGAGTGCCAGCCTGAGAACCAAAGGGTTGTAGGTTTGATTCCCAGTCAGGGCACATGCCTGGGTTGCAGGCCAGATCCCCAGTGGGGGTGCATGAGAGGCAACCATACATTGATGTTTCTCTCCCTCTCTTTTTCTCTCCCTTCCCCTCTCTCTAAAAATAATTAAATAAAATCTTTTAAAAAAAGCAGCTTTTAAGCTAAGATATTTTAAAAAATAAAGAAATAAGAGAGAAGTTAGTCAGTGAAAAGTATGGGAAATGGGGAGTTCATTTCAGAAAACAGAAACCCCTGTACCTTTCCTCTAAAATTTCTCCCCATTCTCCATGTTTTCTGTTTAAAGGAGTGAAACAGTCATACTTTGTTGTTAATATTGTATCACATAATCTTAGGGACAATTAAAATTAAATTAAGATCTTGATTGTGGTGATGGCTCCATGTCCCTGCATTTGTCAAAACTTAGACCAGTACACCAAAAAGGAATGAATGTTACCGTATGGAAAATTAAAATAAATAAATAAATAAATAAATAAATAAATAAATAAATAAATAAAACAAAACAAAGCAGAACTTAGATATAGCATTGACTGTTGTTGTCCAGTTGCTCCTTTGGCCCCAGGTTGAAAAGCAACAAGGAACGTCTAAGTGCGCCCAGAATTATGTGTGCTTCCCAGGGCCTCTTCTCTTCCCTGTGCAAATGGAATGTTTGCTCTTGCTTTTATTTGTCTGAGTGATTTATGTTTCTAATACGAGCAGGACTCTTTAATATGGCTATAATATGTAGACAGGCTGGGAAAATCTCTAGAAGAAAAATGTATTTGGTAACATTCCGATTTGACAAATGGAGTGTCATTTGAAGGCTTGATTCTGGCATTACGTGACAGGTGCCTGTGTTATCTAGAAGAGATATGGCTGCACTCACTGGTGGAACACAGAGTATCACTGCTTGAATGTCACCACTCCATTAATGGAAAAGCATGAAAGATCAGTAGTTCATGTCCTGCAAAACTCAGGCACCATTTTTGTTAGCTAGAAGGCCTGACATTTCTCTTTGTATCATATAATGACATAGTCTCTATGTTTATGACAATGAAAATCCCATGGTTGTTACCAGTGAGGTTAACTTGTATTTTCTTTGCCTTTCACAGATTTTAAGAAATCTGACTTAGGAAAGTCTATTTAGATGGACATGTTGATTTGCGTTAAACTGTAAATCCTCCTCTTCTCCAACATAATTTTCTCCAAAATCGGTGAAAAGAAGAAGACAGATTGTATTTTTTTAAGATTTGTAATTTGTTTATTTTTAGAGAGAGAGGAAAGGGAGGGAGAAAGAGAAAAACATCAATCCTCTATACATGCCTACTGGGAACTGAACCCACAACCCAGGCATGTACCCTGACTGGGAATCAGACCAGTGAGTGACCTTTTGCTTTGTGGGACAAAACACCCGACCAATGGAGCCACACCAGTTAGGGCAAGGGGGTTTGTATTTTGATGGTTATCCATAAAGAGGCACTCAATGCGCCAGCGAAGGACTGTGCTGCTTCATTTCTGGGCATTAGCTCCGTAGGTTTCACACCAATAATCAAAACAGCACTCAGAGGCAGAAGTTATTACTGTTTCCATTATACAAACATAGAAAATGAGGCCCAGAGAGGTTAAGAAACTTGCTCCACGTTGCAGAGCTAAGAAGTGTTTTTATCCTTGTGCCTGTAGCAGAGAATTAATTGTGTTTTATGTGCCAAGGCCAATTGTCCTTGTGATGAGGAGTAATGCTGAGTAATTCCCTCAAGTAGCCTCTAACTCCCATGCTGAGGTGTGTGCTGATTTCTTCCCACTGGAGACCTGCATCTTGTAGCAATTTATATTAAGACCTCAGCACTTGCTGGTTCTCAGCATTTCCATAGAAGGTAGTTGCTCCTCGTAAGAAACAATAATCAGAGTCCTCCAAGATTTTGCTTTATTAACAATCCCATTTTCAATGGCAACAGTTTAAGTGTGAAATAATTGCAAAGGAAAGTGCAAGACTTTTCCTCCTCCTTATTAATAAATACAAAAGTAATATTTTAATAATTTAAAATGTTTCAAAGTGTTTGCATTGAAATAGACAATTCTTTTATTTTTTTCTTAAAGCATCACCTTTAAATTTTTTAATCTTAGATGTGCCCCAAACTTTCACTGCGTTACCTTAAGCATAACTTTTAAAATTAATCATACATGTGAAAAACTCTTAAAGCTGCCAAGTTTGTATCTCAGTTGCACTAACGGAGAAAACAAGGTAAAAATGGGCTAGAGCTTGTCTCCAGTGAGGGAGTCCGGTTGGGTCTCTCCAGAACGTGCAGCCCTGGCATGCAGATTATTTTGAGCTGAAAACAATTAGAGCCCAACAAACTCAGGAAGAGAGTTTTTTTTGTTTGTTTTTGTTTTTCTTTTTACCTCCCCCTTTCCTCAAAGAGATTCCAATAGAAAAACAAAACAAACAAGACCTGCTTTGGGAAGGGAACCTTAGCATAATCACCTTAGCATATCCACTTCAGCACATTGAATTAAGCGTGGCAGACAGGAAGGATCCAAACAAAAATCTGCTCACTCGATCCCCCTCTGTCCCAATGTGTCTGGATTGCCTGGAATGAACTTGTCTGCCACTCTCTCTGCAGCCTGTGAATGCCTATTTCCCCTTTGAAATTCCAGACTCTTTCCTCCCTTTTAACTTCGTCCTAAATTCTTCATTTTACCTCGCTGTCTTTGGGATTTTTCAGTTTAAGTGAATTCCCCATGCACATGGATTGAAATTGATTTTCTCCTGTTAATCTGCTCTATGTGGTTTGAATTATTCAATCAGCCAGAAGCTCTGAAGGGGTAAGGGGAAAGTTTCCTGGCCCCAGCTCAAATGATCTTCTCTAGCACTCAGCCGCTGTGAGATCCTTTGTGTAATTTTAAGACATATAATTTTAAGTACTATGGCATTAAGGTGGCTGCTACAAAGGTATTGAAACATGGAAATCTGAAGAGAAACCCTTTCTTTCAAAGGGTGGACGAGTTATCTGGGCAGATCCTCATATCCTGCAAGCTGCTGTACCAACTGGAGGCCTGGGAGTCAGAGAAGATGGCACAGAGTGACTCTTGCTGCCTTTCTAGTTCTGGCAATATAAAGGGTCACTATCTGAAGAAGACAGCTGAAAACACAACTGGGCTTCTTTACTTTATCTTCCTTTCCTTTAGAGTTCTTCAAAATAAGGCAGATAAATCTCATTCATCCTGAAACTCACAATGTTCACTGGAATCGTCTTTCAGCTGCTAAAATACCTGTAGGGATTCATAATCCAGCCTTGTAAAGAGCTACTGGACCAGGCTCTTCTGCTATAAATTATGATATACAAGAGCATTAATTTTTTTATTCTATCATCTACATCCTTCAAAGGCAAGATGAACTGATAAAATATTTTATACTCATATATTAGACTTATTTGTATATTAATAAAGCACAGTATTTTTGACAAACTTAACATAAACAAGTAGAGTTTTTATTTTAAATTAAATTTGTGTAATGATTTCACATTCACAGTCACACCTATGTTCTTTTTTACTTCTCAAACAAAGTACATTGGAGCAGGAATTATTGCCCTTACTCCTTATGTTTATAGAGAACAAAAATGAGGTTACGGGGTTGAACAGGGCTGTGCAGTTAGCCTGTGTGTGCATGGTCATTCGTGAGGGTAAGCTGCAGAATTTAGAGTTCAGGTACATTGGGTCTCAGTAAGCAGTTTCTCACTGCTCCCCCACTGTCTTTACAAAATGAACAACCTGGGGAAGCATTGCAGGCTTCCACTTGGCTGTGCTGGAATTTTAAGAAATCTGGGTTATGAGATTTACTTTGTTTCATTTTCAAGTGTGGGTACTACAATGAACCAGAAAGGTTTCTGCCACATAGTCCCCATTTTCTGACTCCAGAACCCTCTATCTGTGTATTGTCTTTATTACAAAACTATAGGAAATAAGATTTCAAAAGCTAACTGTTGTTCAGTACATGTCTGAACCATTCCTCGCCCCTTTCCTTCTTTATTTCTTCTCATACCTATCTACTCCAAATATGGGATGGAGAGGGGTAAGTGGAGTTGCAAAGGGAGTTTAAAGTGAAAACAAAATCAAAGAGAAGTAGAAGCATCATTGTTATTGAACTAAAGGGGTTAATTTGCCTGTGCTCATTAAAGCCGAGTAAGATACAAATAGGGTCTTGCAGTGAAGAAAATAAGGGGTTATTAATTGAAGAAGTGGCCCATGTCTGGGGCCCCAGGTGAGCAATGTTCCAAGACCTGACTTCTAACGGCTTTCAGAAAATGGGTTACACAGGAGAAAAATCACTAATCATGGTGACTAAGGAAGTTAGGGTCATGGTTAGGGTTGTGGTCTTTATTGAATGGTCATGCTAGAGTAGGGGACAGTTGACCAATACACCTGGTTCTAATGTCAGCCATGGCATCGTTCTGTCTGGTTTTGCAAGGATCTGGTGGGTGGGATGTTCCAGTTTCCTGGGTCCAGAGCTGAAACATAACTGAGGTCTAGATGTTATTTTCCTCTAAGCTCACTAGACCCCGGACTTTGTTCCGAAGATTGTTTGATGCTGACCAGGGCTTTGCTGTCCTGAGGACTTAATGCATAAGGTAGTGGTCATGTAAGAGAGAAGGAGGTAGTTGAGTCAGGGTGCTGGAGGAGGCCAGGCTTAATCAAAAGGAAAGAAAAGAGAAAAGGTCATATTAAAGAAATGAAGTTTCTGAATGATTACAACATCTCTAAAGCAATTTCACTCTTTCCAAAATTATAGGGTGAAATTAAGTATCTGAACTAGAATGCTGTTTCTACTCATTCTTCTCCATCTGAAGTCCAACAGAGGATGAATTGAGGTCCCTGAGAAGTTTTGGTAATGGGCCTAAAATAATGTATCTCAAGATGGGGAGCAGACTCTCCATCATCAAGTTCATGTACTCATCCAACAAATATTTATTGTGTCCAAGAATGTGTCAAGCATCATTCTTCATGTTTGTAAACAGAGGAAAGATTCTTACCCTCATAGAGCTTACATGGTAACAGGGTGAAACACACCATAAGCAATAAACACAACACAAGAGATATACCCTATAGTATAAATGCAACAAAGCAGAGTCGGAACAGCATTGCTCCTAAAATCAGACTGTCTAAGTCTGAACTTCAGCTCCACCACTTTCTAGCTGTGTGACTTGGGTACCCGCTCAGTGTCTCAGTTTTCTTATGACCTATTCAATAGACAAGACAACAGTACCTGCTCCATAATGTTGCTATAGGCTTTGGGATGAATTAATATCTAGCTAAAATGCCTGGATCATAGTAAGATCTATGTAACTGCTCATAAGTAAATCCTTTCAGTGGGAAAAAATTTAAAAATGTGTTAGGGAGTACGTGGAGCAGGTAATTTTATATTAGGTTGTCAGATAACATTTGAGAAGGAAAAATACGAGCAAATCCTCAAAGAAGAGTTAGCCAGACAAATATACTGGAGAAGAGCTGTCCAGACAGAGATAGCGACCTTTGTGAATGTCCTAAGGTGAGCAGGTGGCTGCTAAGTTGGGAGAACAGGGACTTGAAGGGAGGGAGAATGGGTATCAGGTAGGAGTTTCAGGACCACTGAGAAGATGTTAGCTTTTCTTTGGAGTGAAGTGAGAAGTGATTGGTAGTTTTAGGAAGGGGAGTGGTATAAACTGACTCCTATCTTTAAAACAATTCTTTTGCTGCATTGAAAATAAATCATAAGGGGACAGGCCAAAAGCAGGGAGACAGTCATCCATGTGAAAGATGGAGATGGCTTAACTGTGAGCATTGCAGTGGAGATGGTAAAAGTGTTTGGATTCTGCATGTATTTGGAAGATAGAGCCAAAAGGCATTCCAGATGGATTGCAGAGTCTGTACAAGAAAGAGAAAAAGCAAGGCTAGATCTAAGATGTAGTATTCTCTTAATGATTTCTCCTATCTGCCCTCCTTCCTACCTACAATTTCATCCGCTGCCATTTCCTTTTGCATGTACTGCCAGGAGAGCTCTCAAGTCTAGGGGAAAAAACAGTAATGTAAGAAAAGGAGAGCTGATCTGTGAGAGGATAGGCCGGAGCAGAGAAGCATACTCCCTCTGGAGGAGGCATTCAGGCAGGCAGCCCCTCCCACAAGGTGTCCTGGAGAACAGCTCCAGCTGGAAAGAGGTACAGATGGAAAGGCTCAATGGCTCCATCCTGGTAATACTCAGCTCTGTGGGTAGTCTTTCACAGGATGAAGCAGGTTCAAGAAATTTCTCTGAGCCAGCATGGATTTCTGTATTTCTTTACTTCTATATTTTGGGGAACAAAAGGTTAGAAAGCCTAAAAATAAATATTGGTGCTCTCTTTGAAAAATGTAGGCTTTTTATCTCCCCTCTCTCCTTCCCAGTCCTTATTTGTCGTTTCATTCCCTTCCCTATCATGGGTGGGAATAAGCCACATCTGAATGTCTAAACTGTCAAAGAATAGTTGATTATTTTGGGAATTGGTACTGACATTTTCCAATGATGCTTATTAGACTAGATAGAATAGCTGTCTCTACCTAGGACCAGCCCAGCCCTGCCAAAGCACTCAAAATGGTGATTTTCTGAAGAAGATTATCATAAGGAAAACATCTTCTCTTTCCCATTTTCATACTCTCCCCATGTTTCTTTGCATCCCCTCTCTTTTCTTTTTGCTTCCCTTCCTCTACTCTTACCAGCTAAGTATTCATACATAAAAGCCATTTAGAGTTTGATGCTGGAAAGCCCTGTATCTATTAAACTACAATTTCCTTTAAAAAGACATTTTTCTCAAATCACCACATTCATTCACTCATTAGCAGATGTGCAGCCCCAGGCCGCATTTCTCTGGAGTAGGCCGAGGAGGGGAATGGATTCATCGACATCTTCTGTCATAAGTCAATAAGCTATCATTCAGCCCTCCTGGGTTCTGAGCAGGTGCTCTGTCCTTTCTTCTGACAGTAGCAAAGGTTCCCAAGACCCTGGATGACAGCCCCTAAGTTAGTACTTAGTAGCTCCACTGACAGGTGTTTCTCTGTATATCCAGACAACAGGTGTTTGTCTGGTGCCTCCTGCCAAAAGCCAAAGAGCCCGAGTAGAAAACAAAGCCCATTTGCGAAAATGATTGCTGTAATTAAGAGCAATGGTAATGCAAACGATGAAAACACATACATACTCACACTCTCACTTTCCCAAATCCTCTGTCCCCTTGATAGAGAAGATGACAGACATATTACCCAGCCTGACGGTGTACTGTTTTGTGTGTGGTTTTTTTCCTCTTAAAAAAAATAACAGTTGACATACATACAATGTCTTCTTAAGTGCTAAAGGTCTCACTTTTTGGGGGGAGAAACTGCAATGATTATTAAGCTATCTTTTGAAACCATTTCTCATAAGGCTTCCCACTTAGAAGTTTACTTTATTGTGCATTTGGGGAGTTACCAAGCAGTGTATGCTGAAAGAAGACTGCCTTTGAGGAGCTTGTGATTTACTTGAGACCATACATAACCCACAAGAAGAGTGAAACAGCTGAGCAGTAATCAACTCACAATACTTCTGGTGGTGACTTCCATCACAGTTCCACCGCATGCCCACCCCTCTGGCTCCTAGCAGGAAATTGCCTTACTTACAACCAAGAAGTCTATGTATGTGTGTATGTATGTATGTATGTGTATGTATGTATGCATGTATGTGTGTATGTATTTATTTATTTATGGAGAGAGGGAGAAATAGAGGGAGAGAAACATCAATTGGTTGTGTCTCCCACACCCCTAACTGGAGACCTGGCCCACAACCCAGGCGTATGCCCTGACTGGTAATCAACCGGAGATCTTTTGGTTCACAGGCCAGCGCTCAATCCTCTGAGCCACACCAACCAGGACAAAGATTTTATTTACTTTTTTTACTTTTTAAATATTTTTTTAGAGAGAGGGGAAGGGAGGGAGGGAAACATTGATTTGTAAGAGAAACAGCAATCAGGGAGTGGCGGGGGCTGGGGGTGGTGGTGGACCTGGCCTACAACTCAGGTATGTGCTCTGACTGGGAATGGAACCGGCGACCTTTCCAGGCTAGAGCTCAGTCCACTGAGCCACACCAGCCAGGGTGAACCAAGAAAAGTCTTGATGGCAATATGTTGCATGCTCCTCCTCAATCCCCCCCCTTAAGGATCATGCAGGAGTTTCAAAGACAGGGCAGATAGCGTAATGGTTTGCCTAAGACAAATTCTTCTCTTTTTAAAATCAAAAATTGTGAACATGAATTAGCCACTCATTTTTCTTTTTTCCAAGAGCTAAGAATGCTCTCACTGCTCTCATTCAAGCCAGCTATTGGAATGATAAGCAAAGGATGGTTTGGGCCAAGGGAGAGGACACAGATAAATCAGAAGTCATAGACCTTGTCAGCATGATTTCCATATAATATATATAAGATCACAATGTTCAAATTAATTATTTGTTGGGTTCCTCTGCTCCATTTGAAGTCTCTTTTATGTGCTGTTTAGGAGCTGATGGGGACAGTCATGTAACTAAATTCTTACTGTTATATATTGTGATTATCAAATGGTTTTATACTACAATTACCAAAGGAATAGCCCAGGATTTTGTGGCTAGCAATTTTACAATGTAAAAAAAAAAAAAAAATAGGAAGAAGCAATAAGGCTGTTCACAAATAATTGTCCTTCAAGAGGCCACAGGAATGGGATGCTGG
Organism: Macrotus californicus; assembly: GCA_007922815.1. NCBI lineage: Eukaryota > Metazoa > Chordata > Mammalia > Chiroptera > Phyllostomidae > Macrotus > Macrotus californicus. The sequence goes on from VMDR010018425.1 coordinate 9,807, forward strand.
TTTTTTAAAAAAAAAAATTTCTAAGTTTTTGGTTAAGCTGAAATCACTTTTTGTACTTTGCAGAAAATTCCTAATTTTAGAAAAAGAATGCAAGGAATATTTCTCTAGAATGTGAAGCTTAAGCTTTTCTTGGAAAAAAAAAACTAAACTGAAACAAGACATTCACTTGCTATTGCTGAAGTTTTCTTTAAAATTTTGTGTGCTTGCCCTCCAACAGTTGCATCTCTGATTTTGGTCCCCCTAGTCCTTTAACACTGAAGAAAAAGGAGCATCTTATTATGTGGGGTGAGAAAACAGTCTGTGTGGACAGGCTCTCAGATTTGGTCTGAGAGTCCAGCTTTGATCAAATTACTTCCTGAACAAGGGGCCTTTGACTGGCTGGTGAGTGGATAGCCTGGGCACCCTGGATTTCCGCAGCTTCCTCTCTGTTTATCGAGGGTACCAGACTTGGTCTCACTTCTGTTCCCTTCCCGCCTCCCATTTGGCACAAGAAGAATGTCCTGGAAGAGGACACTGTGCTTCCTTTCTCACTATTTCCCCACCCTCAGTTTTCGTGAAGGAGTACTGGTTTGCTTACCGTCTCTCTGATACAAACCATACATCCAGAATGCCAGAGCTATTCCAACAGTGGCAATTCTAACTCACTCTCTTTTTCTCTCATAGATGAGAAAAGTCTCTGATTTGCCACCCTTCTTCTGCGGAATCAGAACTGGAAGTACCACACCTCTCCATCTCATACACTCAGAATGACCTCTTTTGACATTATTATATTTAGATGTGCCAGGAACAGAGATCATTACAAAGGACAGAGTGGGCTCTGTGTGGGGAAACCGATGGTAACATGATCTTTAAAAATGACTTCTGCACTCACAAGGGACTGCATCCTCCATCTTTAATGGCTGGCCCTAGACAAGGGAAGGGGTTTCTAGTAGTATTTTAAGAGCAGTTATTTCCCTGCAATTGGATTCCATTGCATGCCGAGATAACTGGGAGCTAGTAGTGCTTTGGGAATCAGAGCGTAGATGTATCAGAAGCTAGTTGGAAAGCACCCAAGTTGACCTGAGTTGAGCTTCATAGTTGAGTTTTCAGTTACTTTTATTTTATTAAGTAACTGTTTTCATTGAGTCAGTTCAGGTCACAGAATCCCTTTCTACTAGAAAACGTTGCTTTGCTTTCTGACTTCACAGATACAAAGAAGATCAGCTGCCTGTGGCCATTTCAAAACAAATGCCTCCTCAGAGGGAAGTAATACACCCTGGAGAAAGAGGAAGAGATCAAACCCCAGGACCTGCAGAATCTCTAATCACACCATCCTCACCCTGCGTGTACACTCTTCGTCTTTGTTTCCTTCTCACAGTGGGCCCTTCCTACCCTCTCAGCCTGCTCAGTGCTCCTTGAGCCACAGGCTATTTGTTGTGTAGTCGCTGCCAACGTGGCTGGTGAGGAGCCAGGCCTGGAGGCAATAGAGGGTCCCGGCAAGAACAGCGACAGAAGGCCCCCAAAGGGTCAGCACCTGATTTCTCCCACAATACAACTGAGCCTCCATTAATATTTGAATGGAATATAGAAGTCTGGAGTAACCAGAGATCTGGCTAGCAAAAAGCTGTCCTGCTATCCTGATGTGGCAGGGTGGCAGGAATGGAGAGGGAGGGCCGGAGGGTCCTTTATGGCCGGGATCAAGCAGATCACTTAGGAAAACATAGTGAAAACCTCTAGGCTCCTGTTTGCTTGGATCAAACAAAGAAAATCCTCACTTTCCACGATAACACTTCAGACCAGGCAAATGTCATAGAGTGCAAGCACCTCCAGAAGCTGAGATTTGGTGTGACTGAGGCTCTCTGGACAAATGCCTGTAAGAGGCCTGGCAAGGTGGCAGTGTGTTCGTGGGTTGGAGAGTCTTCAGGGACTCTGTCTTGCACTACCCAGGGTTGCTCACCCTGTATCACTACCTACCTCTTTTCCTTCCCTCGGTCCCTGCTCCATGCCCCCTGGTACGGACCAGGCCCTGGCGGCCTTGCCTTAGGAGCAGGGGTCTCTGGGCAGCTCTGGCCTCTGTGTACAATCAGAGGAAGCTTGTGAATAGTGAGCTTGTCCCTTCAGTGAAGGGAAGCGCATGCATTAACTTCTCCTTCCCCTCTGTTTCCTTAGGCCTGTGGGTGCCAGCCTGGAGATGCAGGCTTTGAACTGATTCCTGTCGCTAGTGACTGGATCATACCTATAGCCGTAGAAGACAAGAGATATTTACCGCCGGGTTCCCGCATAGAGGCCTAGGGAAGCAGAGGAAAAAAGGGTCAGGTTCCGGAGCGGGGAAAGGCGAGCCTGAGGTGGTGGGGCTACCGGACATGCAGCGGAGGGATGGAGGAGCTGCAGACGCGGAGTGCCAGGGGCTCCGGACCCGGAGCTGACGCACGCGCACTAGGAGCCTGGCTCGTAGGCGACCGGTGGGCCGAGTTAACCTGTTTAGTTTTCGGTCCCCTGTCGGATCGCGATAATTGAAAACTAGTCTTCGAAGACCGTTCGTTTTCTTTCTGCAGGTAGCCAGAAGCATGAACCTTCTTCTCCCCAACTTTGTTCCTGAGGCTGGGAAAGCGTGGGGATGACTGCACCGCGCACGCACGGAGCCCTGGCGCTTCCACTAGGCTCCGCGGTCTGCGAGTGGACCTTGGTAACGTCTCCTGCCAGGGGGCTTTTGACGATCGTGAAGTAACCGCCGTAAACGTGGTGCAGGCGTGCACTCTGTTGAGTGGAGTTCACGGGTGTAGACCCCAGAGTAGACCAAACGGTGAAATAAAAAATTTTCCCACCGCAGATTTTTCCGACACGGGCTCAGCGGAAATCAAACGCGCGGCGGGTTAGGCAGGGAGCCGGCCAGGGCGGGCGCAACCCGGGAGCGCTGGGCGACCGGCTGCTGTCTCTGCGGAGCTGCGGAGGGACTTAGCTGCTCAGCGCGCGGAACACGCGCAGTGTCGTCATCTTTCACCGTTCAGCGTTTGCAGATCTTTTTTTTTTAATGACCCAAATACGTGTTCAACACTCGTTATAGATTTTAAAAGTTTAGTGGCATCCACCCTACTTGCTCACTCACACCATGCAAATTCAATTTTAAGAGCGCACTTTTTCTCTAACCTCTTAGTATCGAAGAGAGCCGAGAAGGGGCCTTGGGGTCTGGTTTGCCACACTCAATCACTGCCCACAAGAACTGGTCACTTCTTTAGTAAGCACTCAGCTCTTCCTAAAGTCTCACCATCGGAACCCAGAGGAGGTCGGAATGCACTTTGCCACCCCTCAGATAAAGCCCAAGAAGGTGTCTTGGCCTTCCTGGGTCATCTCTAGACAAAAATTTGATCCCTAACTGTAATCTTGCGGGGATAGGAGATACAAGAATGGACATTGCTTTGCGGGTAGGGCTTGAAAGTTGAAACAAAGAAGAAATAACAAGAGGCGGAATCACAGCTCCAGAAGCTTGGCCCCAGCCTGGTCTTGCCCTCCCGGCTTCGAGGAAGGGGATTATAGTTCATCTGGGGCTATAGTTCATCTGGGGCGGGATCCACTCTCCTGCTCTTTCAGCAGAGAAAGGGAAAGTTGGGGGGGGGGGAGGGGCACACACAATTAGATTGACTTTGGAAAATCTTTGCCACCTGATACATGCAGAGGAACTTACTGATGACATTCAGCAGCACCATCAGGCCTTAAACCATGACAGATTTGTCACAGACCCAAAGGCATCACTTGTAGAAGGCACAGTGTTCAATATCTCACAATTTTTCATCCTGGAAAGAGGTTAAATGGACCATTTGGGTGGACCAAGTGTTTGCTTTCAAGGTCCACTTTCAGGGTTGCTTTGCAAGGGTCTGAGTACTCGAGTTAAGCCAGAAGCATGGAGTTTGAACCTCAAACAGTGGGAAGGGGTGTTCAGCCCAAGACAGCAACTTACTAATGGCAGGGGCCTTGTGTCCAGGCTATGCACATCTATGTGGGGTGTGTTCTTTTTTCTCCACAGTGGCTTTAGTAAGTTGTCAAGGTGATTTGCTTTATAGCAGCCTTGACGTTAAATGTGTTCTAGCCCTGGAAGACGTCCAATCTTGAAAAATCTACGTGCTTTCTGTAATGCTTTTAATTAGGAAATAGGAATCCTTAAGTGGATACTCAATAATGGATAAGGCCATACCAGAGCGTCAATTTTGGCTTATATGAATTGACCTTATCCGTCAAAATCATAGCCTTTTCATTAAAATGAATAATGTATCAGAGCGTAGTTTAAAGCTTCAAATATGTTTTCAGACAGAAATATCCCAAGAATGCAAGTCAGGTATATTTCTCAGATAAATGACAGTAGGGGCATTGCATACGCTGAAACTCTGAGTTCTCAGGTTTCCTGAAATCCAGCGCGCATCATTAATCATTCATTGGGGTCGGTCCTTCAGTGAATGGCAACTCTGAGTAAGCTGAAGCTAGTTGTTAGCTAATCTTTCCTGCCAAGGGGATCCTGGGGCGAGAGAGGACAACTGGACAGTCATTCACACGTGCTGGTGCCCAGACCTTGCCCTTCTTGCCGGCTCCCAGGGCGGGTATGCGTGTGCGCTCACCCTCCCAGACACACACCCAGGGCTTCCCAGAAGGAAAAACAAATTCGGCATAATGTTTAGCGCGACCGAGAGTTTCCAATAGAAAGCAGCTCGAGTTGTGGCGTAATGGCTCAGAGTGGTTCTCTCAACCCTGAATAAACCCATCTCTTCGCTCTTTAATCAGTAAGAACCATCATTACAACAAAAAGTCTTCTCCAACCGCTCCGCACCAAAACCTTCCCAAGTTGGGCTGCGAATCCTGGCTCGGTTCTCCGCCGAAGCACTTGGAGTGGTGGGATCTCCCGGTGGGACGCAGTTCCCTAGGGATTCCCGGCCCCGGGGTCATTATGAAAGCCGAGTCTGCAGCGGATAGGGAAGGAGGAAACACGGAAATTGGGTCCTGCCCGCGATGGCCAGAGTGTTTGGCTGGGACGCAGGTGTGCGCAGAGGTTGAGAGGACAAGAACTCACTTCCACGCTGTAACCCCCCATTTCCTTTGCTGCCCCTGGAGGACTCAGCTGCACGCGCGCAGCTGAATTCCGCGCAGCATTGGCTGTAGTCTGAGGGTGGCCGTGTGGCGCGTGAGAACAGCTGGGATGCGTGTCCCCGCGTCCGGGTGCAGCTCCTCTCCCCTCGGCTTCTCCACCCCCTCACTCTCTCTCATCCCCTCCCTCTTCCACACCCCCGCCCCCGGGACCGCCAGCCTCCCTCTCCGCGCCCGCCAGATAGTACACAAAGCGGCGGGTGAGGGGAAGCCTTGCAGGCGTGCACCGAGCAGTGAGATCACTGGCGTTATAAATATCTCAGTGCCAGCGCGGAGATCCGTTCGGGTGGCCTCTCTCTCTCCCCCTCTCCCCCTCTCTTTCCCGAGGCTATGTCCACCCAGTGCGGCGAGGGGGGCAGCGCCAGAGGCACGCAGCCGCGCGGGGGCTACAGAGCCCAGACCCAGCTCTGCAAGATGCACTTAGGACCCCCGCGGCTGGAAGAATGAGCTTGTCCTTCCTCCTCCTCTTCCTCAGCCACCTGATCCTCAGCGCCTGGGCTCAAGGGGAGAAGCGTCTCGCCCCTAAAGGGCAACTCGGACCCGCTGCCACCGACAGAAACCCGGGAGGCTCCAGCAGCCGCCAGAGCAGCAGTAGCACGACGTCCGCATCTTCCTCCTCCCCTTCGGCTTCTCTGGGCAGCCAAGGAAGTGGCTTGGAGCAGAGCAGTTTCCCGTGGACCCCCTCGGGGCGCCGGACTGGCAGCCTCTACTGCAGAGTGGGCATCGGTTTCCATCTGCAGATTTACCCGGATGGCAAAGTCAATGGCTCCCACGAAGCCAATATGTTAAGTAAGTTGCTCGCTCTCCAACAAAACCAGTCCTAAGCGGGTGGCCAGGCATTCGGGAGGGACGATCCTTTATTCCCTGGGCCACCGGGTCATCTCCGCAAGACCTGGTCGCTGGGACCCAGCTGACTTTCAAAAGAGCCTGGCGGGTGGGGTGGAGATGCGTTTATGTGGCGCGCACACACTTACGGACTGGTGGGTGTAAGGAATGGCGATTCCTGAAGTGTAGGCTACCCGGGGGCTGGTGCGCAGAGATAGACACCTTGTTTCCAGTGTGCCCTGGTCCCAAAGAAGAGCCTCCAGCCTGTGCCTGGAGAAAAAACAAAAATCTTTCTCCTTCAGTTTCTGTTTACTAGGCTAGCATTGTTCATTAGGCATCAAAGTGCATCCCTTTTTCTTACCCATGACTAAAGAAATTTTTTAGAAGAATCAAATCTCACCCATCCCCAGAACTGCCACTTTAAATCCCAAATTTTATATATATATATATATATATATACACACACACACACACACACACACACACACACACATATGTCTGTTGTGTATACATATTTGCACATTATATACCTATAGGATATATGTATATTCTAGGGGAGACCAGACAACGCTTGTTTGGAAGAAAACAGTGATCTGGAAAACTGGACATCTTTAGAAAGGGCGAGGTGATAGACATTTGAATTATTAGCTAGAGTTGGGTTTAGCAATGTTCAGTATCTTGAGATCAAGAAAGCTCCTTGTTAGGAAGAGTGGCCAGCTTTTGGTCCCCAAAGACAAATAAGGTAAAGTTCTTTATTTTAGAAGAAATACAGAGGATGTTCGATTTGGTACAGGTGAAAATTGTGTAGGGTTTTATTTTGAAGCCAAGTTTTAAATTTTCTTTGAGTTTTCTCTTTAGGTATTTTTTTCTCTACTTTCTCATTTCTCTTGTCTTCCACTCTCTCTGCAATTCCAAACCATCACCCCCGCTCCTGTGCTTCCTCTCACTGCGTCTAGGCAGCTGGGGGTTGTGTGCGGGACTGGGCCATCTCTGCCCGGCTTTTCCTCGGTAGGGCCAAGTCGCTCTTTTCAGCGGGGCTAGTCCATCGGATAGAATCACAGCCTGGCCCCGAGATACCAAAGAGAGGGAAATGTGTCCAGGAGACAGCTCTGTGCGCAGTCACTCGGCTCAGGAGGTCAGCCTGGTAGATCCCGGGTGTACTTCAATCTCCACCCTCTGTACGTTTCATCGTGTTGACCATGTATTGTTTTCCTTCTCTAGAGCAATGCCTGGCCCACGGAAATTGCTCACTTAAATCCCTAGTTTAAGAATGAGGAAACTGAGGCTGGTAACTTGCTCCTCAAACCCAGGACCACATGGGCTATTTTGGGGAGTTTCTTCTTTCCCAGGCTTCAGAAGAACGCGGGCGCCACAGCACGGTTGGCCTCCGGAGCCCTGTTGGAGGTGCCCACGTGGATGGGGTGGCCGGCTGGCAAACCTCTTCCCGGGGGTCAGGAGCCGGGGTGAAAAAGACTGGTGGTTTGCTGCGGAAGAGGAGCAGGTGGACGCCCGCCCTCCGCCCCAGAGCAGTCACTCGGGCTGTGCAGCTCCAGGTGACTGTGTTGCACGTGGCGAGGTGGCCTGGACACAGCCAGAGAGGCCCTCCATTTACGCCCCGGCTGTCCCAGGGCCTCCCACACGCCTCTTACAGGGCCTGTTCCTATGTTTTAAGGTTCATTTCACTCTTATCAAACAACTCACCATTTTTGGTGGTAGGGTGAAAGGAAATTTCCTAAGATTTCAGGGGCAGTGAGAGAGTTAAGTCTATGTCAGGGTTTCCATTTGTCCTTGTGTCCCACACACCCCTTTACTCCTTCAGACATCAGAGCTCATGCCCTACTGCCAGGAAGCTTTCCTTCTTTTCCTAAGTGAAAACCTCTTCTATTCTGTTCTTGTAGTTTATCTAGGAAACTGGTATCGACAGAGGATAACTTCTGTGTTCCCAAGGGGCAGACACAAGGTTAACATGCCTCAAGCAGCAGTTGGATTCCAGGGGAGTAAAAGAATGTGTCTGGGGTGGGTTTCATGTGCTAAGGGTCTCTGCAAAACAGACTTATTCCCAAGACATTCACCTTCTTCTCTTGGAAAAAAACCCACCTAGACAAAAAAAAAAAAAATGTTTGCAGCTTAGGCCTTGCCCAGGGGACAGTGGTAGAAAAGCATAGGAAGGGAAAGGAGGACAGCTCAGCAGAGAATATGTTCGCCTAAAGAAGATCTTGACCAATATGTTGTATCCAAGGACCAATATATTTAAAAATCCACCCTGAAAAGAATCTACAAAAGAACAGGGATGTTTCCTAAACAATGACTAAAGAACTTTCTTTCAGTTAACAATTTCTTAATTCATTGCAACTTACAATAGCCTTTCAGAGCTCAGTGTGTATGTCCACACGGCATGTGATCATTGACTTATTTACTCATTCATGCACCTAGGGTACCTACCTCCCCTAACTTCATATTTTGGTTACTTTTAGATTTGTTGGGGGATTGTTTTGTTTGTGGCTTCCACAAATTTTTGTCACAGAAGGAAGAATGACTGAAGTGTCCAAACCATGGGGATTTTTCTGCTTTGTGATGCCCAGGTGTTCGATACTACTTCATGAAATTTTGCTGCCTTTGACTCATGAAGAATTTATGGAGTACGTCATGTTTACCAGGGTAGCATGTCATTTGGAAGTTTAAAATGAATCTCTGCCCTTAAGTAGCTGTGAATGAGAAACAGAGGCCTAATTATCTCTTTGAAGGTGCAGCACTTGATGGTTTCCTGACACACTGGTTGGGGTACATTTGTCTAAGTCTCACAGGGGACACTGAGAGAGCTGGGGTCATAGAGGGTACACCAGAGTCTTATCTGATCATCTAGTTCTACTGTCTATGAGTGAGCAATGACCGAAAATTCTTTGTCCTAGCGTGCTACTTCAGAAAAGAGCCAGCACTTTGCCATGAACCTGCTTTCCAACAGGTTCCTTTAAGCTCAGTAGTTTTCTGTAATATTTGTGAGAACAAATACATACACATGTTTCTCAACGATCATTTGACATCAACATTTTTGCAAACTGTGAATGTTTCTAGTTTCACCATCAGAAGTACATGCTGGCCATAAATTTTTGAAACATCATTTGTTTAGTTAAAGTATACCACTTAATATATTCTTAGCTTCTCTCACACAATAGTTATCCCATGCTTTGAACCCAGGGAGAAGAATCAAGCTCATTGCACGTAAACTCTCTTTGTGAGGAAACACTACGGAAGGGTTAAGAAAAATGGGACAAAGATAGATGATGACATCCAACTGTTGAGCAGTGACAAAGGCTTTGCTTGAATTTATATTTGGTAAAGTTAGTTTCAATACAATGCTTCTGCTGAATTATCTTGGGCCATTAAAGAATAGGCAATTGAGTAATTGTCAATCAAAGGAGAAAAAGTTTAAGGCTATGACGACAGAAAGTCAAAGTTTCATA
>VMDR010018426.1:0-19184 GCA_007922815.1 Macrotus californicus
GTTAATCTTTTCAAATTCCTTGGGATGACATGGGACCTCAGGATGGAAAGAAGAATGTGACGGTAATTTAACTGTATCACAAGTGAATGAAGCAAGCCCACTCCAAGTGGCGGGGGAAAAGGTGCTGACCTAAGGAACTTTGGAAATTAGTGGAATTTGTAAAAGTAAAGGTTAAAAACATTATTTAAACACTATGTTCAATCACTTCTCCTTTTGGCTAAGTTCAAGTGTAAACACTATGCTCTAGCTGATCAGATTTTCAATTTGCTTGTTTCTTTATTTAAATTGCAGATAATAATGCCTACAACATGGGGCTGATATTCATGTTTTGCACATAAAGGTAACGTAGAATTTATATGTATATGTTGGCTATTAAGAATATAAAACAATTAAGGGACAAAAGCTATATAAATGAATTAGAAGAATATCGAAATTCACCTTATTAAATGGCAATGTCTGCATTATGATCATAAGGGTTCAAGGGAAGAACCTTTTAAAACATGGCTTCCCACAACATTTAGAATAGTGTCCACAATTAGACATGTGGCATTTATTTATTTAAAAACATAATCACTTCCAAAAACGATGAATCCCCACCAAAAAATTCAAAATCTTTGTAAATAAGTAGGCAATTATCTCATCAGTCTGAAGCATCCAATATATTTCTCTGGGGACCAGTCACCTAAACTAAATCCCACAATGCAATCAGTGGATTCATATTACTAAGGTCCTCAGGTGGATTGCCTGTAGACCTGGAATGTGCTGGCTTACTTGTCCTATGTTTCAAACAGATTTTTTAAGAAAAAAAACTAATATTAACCTGTCCTGAAGACAAATATTCAGCCTATATATTTTCAAAACTTATCTGTTGTATTAGCATAGAGTTTAGCAGCAAATGGGGAAGGGGAATTATATGTTCCTATACAGGACTTAAGGTGAGCTGGCCTAAACACTGTATCTCACAAAGACTTGCTGAATCCCTTCCCTCTAAAGCCCAGAAACGCTCCGCCCGGCACTGGGAAGATGCTCGCTACACAGAAGTGACCTCCTAAATCTTGAACTCTGAGCGCCTCAGGAATGAGCAGGCAGGAAGGAGGAGAGGGAAAGAAGGATTCCAGTTGTAGGGGAAAGAGCACTCGATGGGGCAAACACATTCAGCCGTGATATATGCAATAACCAAGTACTAACTCTCCCGTTAAGAGCATGCTTCAGACGATATGCCGCCGCCAAATTACCATAAATCAAGCTCAGGCAAAAATAAGGCCATAAAATGGACATTTTGCAGTGGCTATTGACTGTGGTGTTCAGTTCGCATTAAATCTTGTGAAACATTGTTACTTTGTCAACGGAGTTAGTAATTGGTGCCTTCCTGGGAGGGAAATATATAATGCTTTAAACTCCATATATATTACTCACCACAATTAAAGTCACTCGCAGTAAGGAGCTGCTGTCTATATGCATCAGACTAATTATTTTGTGCTTTTTTACTAAGAAAATGGGACATTGCTGCCGGTGGGCAAATCCTGATCATACATTAGATCACACTTCCTAGCAATTTTTGATGAAAACTACAGGTGGAGACAGATTATAATGGGAACATCTAATTGAAATTCATCTCCATTTTGCTTCAGAGAGAAGGCATGCTGCTTGAGCCCTGAAACATATTCAATTTCATTCAAATTGGATGCAGATTTTTTTCAGGCAAAACTAAATTCAAAAAATATATATATTTTTAAAGGATCCTGAGACAGAGGAGTACCAGAAGTGTTGACCAGTCGAGTTGATTAGGCTACTGCTTTCCAAGGTAGGAATAGAGAACTGAACTCGTGCTAAAGGTCATGGTCTTTGTTAGACCGTATGCCATTGACATTGAGTAAGTCCAAGTCCATGAGGGATAAGGCTCAGGACTGGAATAAATTTACCTGACATTCCATGGTCAGGTCACCTCCTCCGTGTGCAGGTCCCCATTGTCTCCATCCTCTTTCCTCCTTGTCCTGCTTCTGACCCCATCTCCTAAGGCAGAACACGGAGATTTTCCAGTAAGACATGGAGTAGAAAGCTCTTTCCTTCTTGGGCCACACATACAAACACACATGTTCTAACATTCACATGTATTCACACCTATCTGCACATGCATATTCATGTATTATATGTGTGTGTTTATTTTCTGTGTGAATGTGTGTGTTTTATATATATAAAAACAAAGACACCTTCCTTGACTATAAACAAAGACACCTCCCAGGGGCAATAAGGCTGACAAAACACTTAGCAAAGCATCAGAGAACTCAATAAAAATATGATTTAAAATAGAAAATCTTTGAGTTATTTTTGCTAAGTGCTAGACAATATAATTCTTAAGAACAACTGACGTACTCATTAATCCACTCATTCATTTAACCAGCATTGGCAGAGAACCAGCTATGGGCCATGTACTGAAACAGGTACGAGAGATACAGCAGTGAACGTGAGAGTCTCAGCCTTGAAGGCTTCCTCCTTGCGGGGAAGAGGCAAACAGGAGCATATGTCAGATGGCAATATGAGGAACCACAACACGGAGCAGTGAAAGGAGTGCTGCTGGGTGCTCTGCATAGGGTGGTCAGAGATGGCCTCTCTTCCAGGGTGGCATTTTAAGAGACCTGAATAAAAGACTGCATCAGCCAGGCAGATGACCAGAGGAAGACCATTCCGAGCAGAAGGAAGAGCCAAGGCCTGGAAGCAGGAGCCCGTTGCAGCTAGGAGACAATGAGAAGGGGAGCGTGGAAGGAGGTGAGGTCAGAGAGTGAGCAGAGGAAAAGCTCATGGTCTGTGTCATACGCTTTGGTAATGGCTTTGGCTTTTATTCTGAGTGAGATGGGAGCCATTGAAGGGTTTTGAACAGAGGTGCTCCACGAGCTGACCTTTTGCAAGGCTTTTTCTCCTTGCTCTGTAGACAAAAGATGGCAGGGACAAGGGAGAGAAGCCAAGCACAGCAGTTAGGAGATAACTACACTAATTCAGGGAGAGATGCTGGGGACTCGAACCACGGCACAGCCAGATTCTAGACATACTTTGAAAATAGACACGACAGGAGTTGCAGATAGATTCATGAGGAGCATAGGATAAAAAGGAATCACAGTTTGCTCTGAGGTTGCCGCCTGAGCAACTGGAAGAACTGAGCGGCATGTGAAATGTCTGGGACACAGTAGGTGCTAAAAGATGCTAGCGGTCAGTACACATAGAATTCCCTTGTTGTGAGACCAGTGACTGTCCTCTTCACCAAGCGCATGAAGAGCTGTAATGGAAGACTTCGTCTCTCCATTGTTGGTTTGAGTTGTTGGTTTCTCCCCTGAAGGAGGATTCTAAATGCCAAGAACTTCTTAACGGGCAGAAGGAGGCGGAGTTAATACAGAAGCTACAGATAAATCTCCAGGGATATCACGGACAATTTCTACAGTTTCTTTTAGTGCTGTGTTTTAAGATGTGCTCAAATCTTCACAGGCAACATACTGACACCAATAGCAATCCAATCCTTCTCATATGGAGTTATAACCGCCAATGACTATTAATGGTATGTGTTAAATACAATGAAAGAAATCCAACCAAAACAAAGCAATACAGCTGAATGCAATCACTTAGGAGGTATAGCCATGTGGTTTCCTGAAGAAGATACCTTTAGACTAGTCAACATGAAGACCTTATAGGTTACAATAAGGAAAGTGTAAATAAGTTCACACAACATAAAATGAGAGATCTATAATTACTTAATTGGGGACAGTAGAATAACCTACAGGTATATTGCTAAATTTAAAGTTGACCACCTGGTAGACAATTACGATCTTCCAAAACCTTCCCCATGCATCCCTTTTCAGAAATCGAATATGAACTGGCTGAATCATGGGTAGGATATAGGACATCCAAAGATGTCACCCCTGCTCTTTATGAGTTTCCGGTCACTATGATGAACTAGTAGAGGCAACTTTACACTGAGAAAAGAAGCATGTCTGCAGCACAAAACAAATCCATATATTTGCCATCCACAAATTGGCACACAGATGTGCTACTAGAAAATATTATCTGTATCAGCATGTGCTAGATGGCCTCTACCTGCTGGGTCCATCCTCCAGCCTTCTCCAGCCTGTTTTGTGCCTCAGGAGTCTGACTTCTACAGACTGCATCACCTGGACGCCCTGGCCCTTCATCTTTGGCCAATGGACAGCATCAGAAAGAATTCATAGGGCAAAAGGAGAGCGAGGATTTCCTCCTTACTGGACTATAGGTTGACAATGGCTGACCACAGTTCTTTTCCAGGGGTCTTTTACACCTATGAGTCTTACCAGGTTCTGATAATCACTCCCTCCACTTGTACCTGTTCCCCACTATTGTCAGGTATGGGTGCCTCACCATCCCTTAATAGTGTCCCTTCAACTTGCCCACACCTTTGTAAACAAGCCATTATTAAAATATCTTCAATAACCCTTTTGAGCTTACTGTCTATTTCCTGCTCCCCAGCTGATACACAGTGACCTCGAAACTTGCTTCATAATCAATGGTAGAAACATAGATTCCCAGATCCTAACCAAGACTGAACGAAGCAGAATCTCTATACTTGGAGCTAAAGAACATGTAATTTTCCTAAATAACCCAGGTGATTCTGAGAGAGCCAACGTGGCAACCATCCCTGGGCCAGCATCTGCAAACCGCTGCTGTCCAGACCCTGTGATGCCAACACAAAGCATTGAAAACATGATGCCTTCAGCACACACTTCCCTCTAACACCAGGGCAACCAGTACTCAGCCAAAGAAGTGGACTCTCCACGGGGACACCCAAAGCCGAGAAACGCAAGCATACGGTCTTTAGTGATAGGCACTCCTGAGCACATTAAGTAAATGCTCAACTACCCCCCTTCGCGTTTGCTTAGATCCTCAATTGAAAATCACTTTTCAACCACTTTTCCAGGAAATGAAATTCATATCTACCTCCATCTGGTGCCAAAATTAACAAAGTGGAAAATGCCGACCAGCTTAGGCCCATCCAGCTTCAGCGCAGAGTGGGCATTAGGCCACCCAGTGCCTTTCAGCCTTGCGGACAGGAGGCCTGTTTGTGCCCAAAGACCAGGAGCTTCTGCTAGGACCAGCAGATAAACAGAAGCAAGAGTCCAACCTACTTCAGTCTCTGAGGATCTACTCCCCATTCCCAAGCTCAAGGCATCAAGAGATGGGCTAAGCTGACCATCTGTTCTTCTCTCTGATAATATGTAATTAAGTAATTTATTTATTCAGCTCTTGAACCCCCTCCTCTCGCCTCCCATTAGTCAGGGATGATTATGCCAGACCCAGCTGTAGGCAGCATATTGCATACTCAGGCAAGCTCTGTGCTACAAAGCATTATGTTAGCCTCCTGGCTACGGCCACCTCTCGGACCCAACTGTAGGAGGGACTGTGTGAGGCTCGCTCCACTGGCTTTGCTTTCTTCCCCAGTGATTAGATGGCACTTTCCCCCTGTGCATGAAACCATTTACTGTGCATATTTAATTCAGTTGTTCAAAGATGAATTTACCCACATCCTCTGATCACTTCCACCAGGCTGACTTACTGGCTAGGCAGCACCAATGGATTTTCCCATTGGGCAGATTTCATCTAAGATATAAACAAACACATGTACACAGTACCTGGCACATGGCTATGGAGGGAGGGGACTGATTCCATAAGCCTCTGGCAAAACTGAGAATAGAAACTCTGATTACATGTAGCATATATAATGCTTTCTATATTACACATAACGGGTTGCAGATTACGTGCATCTGTTTATGGTGACCTGACCAACAAAGAGTTCCTTTTTACAACAGCAGCTTTTTAACATTTTAAAGGAGAACTCTCACTCCTTTATCTATGTTCTTGTAGTTGCACTGGGGCTGGCCTGATCAAGGGTCGAGCTGATGAGCTTGGCCAGCTGAATGAATGCAAGTTCTAGAAATTATTGAAAATATTGGTAAAATGGAGCCTTTTCCACAGAGGTCTAAGAAGACAATATGGTTGCTTGGATGGATGGATGGTGGCCATCTTGCCAGTTTACCTTTAGCTTGCTGAATAAAATCAATCAAAACAAAAAACTAAGACATTAGAGGACCAAGTCCTGACCAGCCGAGTTACCATTTGACTCTCTGGACCCTGCTGAAGCTACGCACACATTCCTGGACTTCCTTATTATATGAACCCATAAATTCCTGTCATTGCTAAGTCACTCAGGCATTTTTTGATACTTGAAAAAAATGAGGATTTTGATTAATATACTTTCTGTACTTTCAATGTGATAGGTCACTGTAAAACTTCAATAACCACTCGGCATGAATAGGCTAAATTCACCTGACCTTAGTATATTCCCTTTTTTTAATAGATGGTACAATTGCGATATAGGCCGAGATAAACCACAGTGCAAAAGGAACTTCCAAACAGTAATTCCAAAACTGGATTCTTGAGATCAGGAAAAGAGTTAAAGATTATTATAGTAAAACCTAACGGCCAATGACAGTAGTAGTTTTCCGAACTAAACACTCTTACCCAGCAGTCGTGCTCACTGATATTTACCCAAAGGGAAAGAAAATTCAGGTCCACACAAAGACCTGCACGTGAGTGTTTATAGCGCTTTTATTCATAATCGCCAAAAGTATTCAGCGTCGAAAAGAAATAAGCTGTCAAGACATGAAAAGACATACAGAAACCTTAAATGCATAGTACTAAATGAAAGAAGCCGAACTAAAGAGAATACATACTGTATGATTCCAACTCTATGACGTTTTGGAAAAGACAAAACTTTGCAGACAGTAAAAAGATCAGTGGTTTCCATGGATTGGGGTGGACAGGGAAGGATGATTAGGCAGAGAGCAGATCTTTCAGACAGTAAAATACTATGTGTGATATCATAATTACTGATACATGTTAGTATGCATATGTTCAAACCCATAAAATGCCGAGAGTGAACACCTAAGGCACAGGTGGCAAACAAGGCCCATGGTCCGAATCCAGCCCTCCTCTTTGTTTTATTCTGCCTGGTACCTTGTTTCTACCTGGTGGCAGTGCTGAGCTCTCGCTTAACTATTAAGGAGTAGTTACATTGATATAGTCCTAAAATTACATTCAGTCCTTTCAAGGCAACCGCAAGGCTGATGTGGCCCCTGGTGACAATGAGTTTGACATCCCTGCCCTAAGGGAAACTACAACCTTTGGGTGACTATGATATGTCAATGCAGATTCATGCATTATAACAAGTGCACCACTCTGGTGGGGGCATTTACAATGAGGCTGTGCCTGTCAGGGGGGCAGGGGTATATAGCAAATCTCTGTACCTCGCTCCAATTTGGCTGTGAACCTTCAACTGCTCTTAAGAGTGAACTCTTGGCCCTGGTCGGATGGCTCAACTGGCTGGAGTGTCGTCCCGATGTGCCAGGGTTGCGGTTTGATCCCCAGTTGGGGCACATGCAGGAAGCAACCAATGAGTGCATGAATACCTGGAACAACAGATCCATGTTTCTCTCCCTCTCTCTCTCTCTGTCTCTTTCTTCCTCGCTCTAAAGTCAACTTAAAAATTAAAAAATGAAGTCTTCATTTAAAAAAATTATAATAAAGGTTACCAGCAATGGGGGAAAATGATAAAATATGATGAACGTCTTGGCAGACATGAAAACAAAATGCATTGAGCATGCTAAGATCACACGTGATCAGACAAGTGTTACTTGACTGTTTTGTGTAAACCTTCATGGTACCTTCCCACGTGTTAGCACCTCCCTTTCTTCACTGCCATCTGCACCAACACAATGGTGGGGGTGGAAACTAAAGTTAGGCCTTTACTTGAGGAACTGACAAATCACCTGTCTTTACAGATGTACTGGCTGTACCCCAGCCATGTTCTCTACAGAGAGAAACAGCAGCTAAGATGTCATATCTAGCTGTGGAATAACATTGAGAAGACTCTACCTTAGATCTGAGTATGGGTGGGCGGGGGAGAACAATTTTTAGGAACAATCTCCCTTGTCTGGTGGGACTAACACTTCATCTCAAACACAAATGCGCTATTAGGTGAATCTAAAATAACTGATACAAATCTCTCTGCTGAGCCATTGGGAAATTCCAACCTTTGTAAGTTGGAAAGTGCTGAACCAGCAACCTTTTAGAAATGAGTATCTATCTTTTTTGAGCTGTTTCTGGGGAATCGCATATAAAGCATTCTGAAAAAAAAATTTTCCTGATTTTTCCAGGATCTGTTTAGCCAGCTTGATATGAGGCTGCCCAGGACAGATACTGTCAGGGCTCAAAGTGTTTTCAGAATCGTATTCACAGTAAAAATGTTTTCCAATATGGTGTTTGAACATCAAAACCAAAACAACCCTCGAGGAGATTGGGAAAGAAAAAAAAAGCATTCTCTAATTTTTTAGTCCCTATAAAATGTCTAAAGGAATTTATTTTCTCTACCAACATTCCTATCACTTAATGATTTGACAGTTCTTTCTGAAAAATGTCTTTAAGAGATTTACATTTAGAAGAACTAGACAAAACATTTTGATTGACGACAGTAAGCCACAAAGTGTCATATTCTGATTGATTTTACATGGGAAAGAAATAACCATATGCTAAATGTTTCTGTCTTCTTACAGATGGAAAGAGTAATTATTGGTCAGGTCCCAAAGGTTTCAGAAATGGTTAAGCACCCAAGCTTCAATTTCTAGTTAAATCTTTGAGTCTTTCTTCTGATGATTAATTCATCTTTGCAAAAGATACTCTTGTGGCAACTTCCTTGGAATAAGAAGTCAATGACAAAACCTCAACTTATCTTATTGAGCTTATATTTTGACACAACTGTCAAAAGATAGCTTAATTTTTCTAAAGATTCATTTATATGTGATAAATCCAAGAAAGACTACTAAAGGGGAGTTTAGAATGTTTGGAGTATATCCCTAATCCTTGGAGGCTGTTATGAACTGAACGTTTGTGGACCTTCAAAATTCACATGTTGAAGCTCTACCCAGCAATGTGATGGTTTTGGAGATGGGGCCTTTGGGACGCACTCAGGTTTAGATAAGGTCATGAGGGTGGGGCCCTCTTCAGAGGATGAGTTTCCATACAAAGAAGGCACCAGAGAACCAACCCTCTCCCCATCCCCAGTGCAAGCACAGAAGAAAAGCCATGTGAGGACATAGTAAAAAGGTACCATATTTGACTGTGTATACTGCACACCTACGATTTTGTGTGCATTATACACAGGATTATTATACCCATTATTATACTCATGGCATGTAATCATCATACCCATGTATCATATGTATCCTTATTTTTCCTTCAAAAGTTTGGGTGAAAACTGCTCATTATACGCAGCTAAATGCAGTAATTGTCTGTACGTGAGGAAGAGGGTCTCGCCACCACCTGCCCGTGTTGGCATTCTGATCTCAGGCATCCAGCAGCTGGAACCGTGGGAAAATAAATTTCTGTTGCTTTAAAGCATCCAGTCTATGGCATTTTGTTATGGTAGCACAAGCTGACTAATACAGGGACTATACCAAAGAAAAAGTTCTATGCTCTAACATCCTTTAGCAGATAGTTTTTGGGGTGTGCCTGCCTGGCCTACTTCCCTACTTCTGCAAACTGACCCCTCCACCCACGGGGCATTGATGGACTCACCCCCCTGCCCATAAGTCACCGGCCTACAGGGAGACACCTGGTGAACCATGCTGCTCCCAGCAATACTGGAGCCTGAAGCAACAGGAGAAATTAATGGTGATCCTGCCTTTATTTAAAATTTTGCATTTGGTTCATCATGGGACTTTGGGGCATTAATTTTTATTTGTAAAAACATCACATTGAAGCATTATTTTTCTGGATTATTGATATTTTTAGGTAGCACATTATATTTTCCACCTGAGCTTTCACTCACCCTACCCTGCTCCATCCATGCTGACAAAGCCAGGTGTTTCCTGAGTTTGGGACATGGTCTGAGAAAGACTGGTCAAGGGACCTTAAACTAGGAGCCTCACGACTCCATTTGGCCTGCAGACTGTGGCTATGTTTAGTTTGGCCATCAGTATTATTTCATTTGAATGCTTTTAGGCAAGAAATGTACTCTATATTGCCACTGTCCCATCACTCCACATTAATTAAAATGTGGTCCAGCCCCAAAAGGTCTTTGGGCCTGACTGCTCTCCTGGGTGGGACTGGTCACTGAGGTTGAGAAAGTATAACCTGGAACCCCACGAAGCCTCCATACTCTGAAAGATGCACCTACATCAAGAAAGTCCAACTGGGAAAGTCCAACTGCAGCAAGAAAAACTGAAGCAGATGTGCAGAGAGAAGCCAAACAGAGATCACTAGGGACATAACAGGGAAGCTTGACTGTGCTGACTGCACTTCCTCTTCCTGTCACCCAAGAGCAGCTCTAATTCTACTTTTGGTCTGCATGAAATACCCACGTTCCGTCTCAGTAACCCACTACCCCTCCACCTTCCTGAACTGGGCTCCTGATACACGGAAACAATTCTAAACAAGGCTCCTCTACAGGAAAAAAAACCATTGCCCTTTCTTACCTTCTATTTACTGTAAAATGAGGAGATAAGCAAGTGAGTTCCATCTCGCACAGAGTCCTTGCACTGTATAAATAGCGGCCATTTGAAAGGAGCAAAGATCTTTCCATGCTACAATCTTTGTTGTGCTGTTCTTAACCCCGGCTGCGCCTCAGATACACCCAGTGCTTGAAAACTGGTGAGCGCAGAGAGGCTGGATGAAGACAGCCTCCAGGTGCCATAAAGAAGGCTGCCCAGGCCCGTGCTGTGACTTACTGTTCGGAATCAATTTTAATCAGGAAACAACACGCCCATTCAAATAAAATAAAAATAAAACACCAGGAAGGAAACCCAAGTTTGATTCCAAGCAAAACTGAAGACTTCAGCCTTTGCACAGAAAATCTAATTCTGCCAAAATTTAGTACATTTTACATTTAATTTTGCTCTGATTTATGGCTGAGTCTCCTGGGTACCAGTGGTATGCAGAAAACCATTAACTCTGTGGAGGCAATTGTTAGTTTTTATAATAAAAAATGCATACTGCTTATACCATTATTGCTTAGGAAATTAGGGAGCACAGCTTCTAGTGCCCTGTGTGTGGAATACTGTAGCAAACCACTTAACTTGCAATAATAGAGTATTGACTGGGTACAGTGATCTGTGAGACACAGCCACAGCCAGATTAAGCTGCCAGCACACTGTGCCCGATAGAGCCTCACTTATAATACCTTTATTCCTCCTTCACCAAAAAATTCCAAGCAGATTAGCTGCAAAAAGGGCCTCAGAGGCTCTTCCTGTAAAGGATATATTATTTTCCTCTTTTTACTATGTTTTCAAATACTTAGTTAAAATATTGACTTCTTTTCTCCTCCTGCCTAGGAAAATCTTTAGGATTTTGCAATACTGAGCCCAAGATTTAAGTGCTATCTGAATTCAGAGGAGGTGTTTCTGAAGCTAATTTCATGTTTATCAACATAACCACCATCCCAAAAGCTTGGGTTATCATTTGCAGGTCTTAAGCGTAGAACAGAATACATTTAAGAGCTTTAAAATGCCTTTGAAGTGAGCCACACTAGCCCGAGGTGTCAACACGTGGAGGTGCACACGCTCTTTGCAGGATGCAGGCTGCAATTGGCCCCCTTTCCCTCTCCTTCTCCCTTTCTTTCTCCTGTTGCCCTCTTCCCTCTCTCTCTTTCCTCCCCTTCCTCCTCTTCTTTCTTCACCTTCTTTCTTCTTCTTCTTCCTCCTCTCTCTCTCTCTCTCTCATACACACACACTCACTCATTCACACATGGACTTATCAATATTTCCTAGTTAATCTGCTGAAATGATCTCACATAATACACAGTGACAGGAAATGATAAGATATCTCTGGTCCTGTCACTAGTCTTTAACGGCCCCTGGAACATTTTGTCAGAGGCCTTTCCTTCGCATCCCAATGCTAAAACCTATTAACATTGTAGACAGATTCTAAGCATTTGAGTCACATGAACCTACATTGTAAGAGAGAAGAGACAGAACCCAGGAAAATACATCTATCACAGGCCACAGTGGATATAACTCAGGAAGCAAATAGACAAAAACAGCAGGCCCCAAAATACTTTCCTCTGTTTATCACTATTGGTATGACTTCTATGACTTGAGGCATTATCTACCGGCCATAATTACAAAACTATGAGACTCTGGAACATATTGTTGGAGGACAGCTCCTGATGGGTTTCTCACATTCCTGGAAGTCTTCTGAGAGGAAGCATTGACAGTGTTTTCCTCAGCTATATTCTCAAGGATGTTTGAACAGCAAACAGCCCTGAAAGACATAGTGTCCCCCTCTGGGACAGAGGACAAATTTGTCTCCTGACCAGTGTAAGAAAGACATCATCACCCTCTGAGGCAAAGTTGAATCAGGTTTGCTCGCAGCCCCTTAAAAATCGGGGTTTTCTAAACTTGGGGTTCCTCAGCTATGACACAAAACCACTGCAGGCACAGTAGTCCCCAAGGGACCCTCTGCACCACCCTACAGACTTGGGGGACAAGGGGAACCAATGTGGCCTTGAAGCTCCTGCCAAGCTGTGAATAATGAAGTCCTTTGCCTCTCCCCAGGGGCCACACATTTCAGCCTTCAGCCGCATCCCTGAACCTATTGCAGGATGACCTCTTAGCCTGCAAACAGGGTTAAATTTCTGACCTTCAGTTCCAGACATTCACCAAACTTAATGAATTAACCTGCAACTTGAGTATAACCAATTCTTCCCTTATAGGCACAACATGTTGCTTGACTCCTGAATTTCAGTGGTTTAAGTGGTCTTAAAACATTTCCCAATCATCGTTACTCCCATGGGAATGCCCACGAACCAATGCGCAAACCAGATCCCCACACAAAACGGCCTTGTTCTCCCTCTCCTGTGCTAACTGCCTCCACGGGGGTTTTAAGGTCCCTCCAGCAACTGCTGACCACATCCGCCTTGTTAGTGCCAGTGTTCCTGCAAGATGACAATCCCAAAGGTGACCAAACAATGCTTAGAAGCTTCCTCCTCTTCCATTCTGTGTCATGCCCAGACACTGAGACCCTGAAGCCACACTGCTTGGACCATTGTCCACTAACTACTGAATTCAAGCCCATTCCATTGTATAAGACAAGAAAGACAAAACAACACCCTCGAGATTTTTGTCTCTTCTCCTCCTTGAAACCTTTATTATAATCAAACTCCTCCCTCCAATTCAATCTAACAATCCAAAGCTCCTATGTCAAAGGATACAGACAGACTGGGGCAAGGGTCTAACCCCTCCATTCATCCTGTTAATAGTCCGGTTGCACATCCCCTTAGTTTCTAAGGATATCTGCCAACCAAGGAGCAGAGAACTACACCAGAGAAAATGGAACATCAGTTAGACAAATGCTAGAGAAGAAAACAGAAGCAAAAAAAAAAAAAAAAGGTGAAAAGAAATGGAATAGACTTTAAATATGATATAGGAAGTATGCACCTAGGCACTGAACAAGTTCCTGGCAGAAAGGACAAGATTGTCAAGGTCGTTTCCAACCTTGAGCACTTTTATTTAGAGCAATAGTTCTTTGCACATGTACCCCAGGCTCTGAAATTCATCATACTTTTATCTAGATGTGCTTGTATATTCAAATAGGCTGACTGGTAATTATAAAGAGCAGTACATGCAAAACATGGGTGGACTAGAGTAATTGCTGCTCAATATGAAGCTAACCAAAATCTGAGTCTGTCATTTTTCTGTCTTCGTCTTCCAAAAAAGAAGAAAATGTAGACTTGCAAGGGATCAAGAAAACCATCTGGATCAGAACGCCTCCCAAATTTCACATTCCGCCCTGCCATCCAAACAAGGATTTAGAAGTGCTTTCCCTAAACCACTAACTGAATGGTGCCTGCCAATTTCTCCCAGAACTTGGCTTTTCTTAACAAGCCATTCCACTGCCTTTATCCCTTTTGTTCTTTGTAATGAGAATAAAAGAAACTGGATGAATTGTACACAATCACCAGGGATATCATGGAGGTAAGAGGTGTGTAATAAATTGTATAAAAATTGGGAGGGGGGAGTGCTTTTCTGAGAAAAATCCACAAATAAAAAATACCATCTAGAAAGCTGACAGTTTTATAAATTTGTCCATAAAACAGTAATGCTCAAATTTTTTTACCAGCTTTGAAATTGTTTAGCTTTGACAGAAATGACCCAAGTAGCAAGGCCTATATTTCTATAAGGAAAGTGATAAATACGTAAAACATAGCCAGGAGCAATTTTTGCCCACAAATCGAAGGCACTAAGTTGCTTCTAGAGAAGACTGAACTGGCATCTAACACAACTGAGCAGTGATTTCCTGGACAGAGGTCCTCAGGAAGGCCTCTGGAGTTATCCACTGCCCTGGCCCATTTCCATAACTCCAAGTTTGATCCTACTTTGTTCACTGAGACAATATGCAGACTACCCATAGTTTGAAAAGATCTAAAAATAAGAAAATTTCCATTGACTCTGAAAGAGAAGTTTTGAGAAAATATCTCAACCCTGGGCAACACACTCTCCCAAGACTGACTCTACTCCCTGGGAGTAAGTTAAACTACTATGGAAGTGCTCAGTACTCTGCTGGATCATGCATCATGGGGTCAACAGCACATATTTGGTGGAGGCCAATCTCAGGTTCAAATACCAGCTCTTCCATTACTGCCCCCAATGACCTTAGGAAAGTTCTAAGATATTCCTTAGGCCCAATTTCTGTACCTCTAAAACAGGGATAATAATACTTCCATGAATGTCCTTTATAAAACAAAAAATTGGTGATCCACCATAATAATATATGAAATAGAACACAACTATACAGAAGAATTGTCACAGATCTCAAAACTTTTACCACCACAAGTAAGGAAGCACCACCATAGAATGACAACTACTTCGATAGCCACAAGGTACAAAAATCCTTGCCACAGAAAAGACAGACATTAAAGAAGAAAACACTTATTCACTGCCTCTCCTTCTGGAGGTATTGGTTTTACTTCTCCAACCTCTAGAAATGTTGAGGCTTCAACTCCTTCAGGGAACAGGAGCTAACAGATGATAAAAAAGGATGCTCAGAACAGCAGCGATGGGCCATGCAATGAGCACCGTCTGAGATGCCCTCGGACCTCATCTTGACGAGCTGTACCTGGAGGACTCTCTTTACCTCTCTGAGATCCTCAAATCCTCAATTGTAAAATGAGAGATTGGAATGGCATAGGTTCTAGAAGGTCCACTGGAGCTAATGAAAACCATTCTAATTTTCCAAGATTCTATTGTACTAAATCAAACACGCAGATGATCAAAAAAACATTACAAGTCAGGTTACCTTTTCCCTGGAGAAATTAAGCTTGCATTCCAGGAAGCTCATGCCTTGTTTGGCAATGAACGTCCAGATCCATTGGGCTGGACATCCAGGTGACCCGCATTTCTGTATAAATGCTTCCACTGGTGCCAAGGGCTGCATGAGACCTGGAACAAAAAAAAAAGAAAGATTAAGCTGAAGGCACAAACACCTGCCTCAAAGCCTGTAGGGAGCTCTCGCCATTCCGACAGGCCAGTTGCGGTAATTGTCCTGTCTTATCCAATAAACCAGCGACTCAACCATTGCGCGGTTGATGCCGCCTGTCAGTTGACTGTAATCCCAACACCTCCCTTGCACATATATGTTTTATTTGCGTCGCACCTGTACCACCCCAGACCGGGAGAGACCAATTAACACAAAGAGATTAGCACATATGCCACCTAAATCTGACAAATGGCTGTTCTCAATGAAATCAAAGGACTGTGTTAGGGAAGGCCAGATGACCACTTAGGTGTGGGAAGATCATACACAATGACATTGAGAATATGAGACATACAGAAATAGATCTAAAAGAAGCAGGTTTTGTTAGTTGCATTGTCTATTGCTACTGGTGGATGAAGAGCTTGGGGAGCGCATATTCAGGCAAAGGAAGGCATTCCATTTTAGACCCTGACTAAAAAATAGGGGCAAAGGAATAAGATCACGTGGCTTGACTTCAATCACTACATCAATTGCTGGGGCATCTGGACATTAGCATTTGGGTACCACATCATGTGGGCTATTGAAACACAAACCAGAAATATAGACAAGGTCATTGCTGTGACTGATGCATCATTCCAATTTGCCTCCCTGACTGTATTAGTTAGGACAATGCTAACTGTTCTTTAAAATAAAATGAACTATTAGTGTTCAATGAATGTGCTCCAGGTGAGCAGGCCACTGTCCTCCACATGGAGATTTAGAGAACCAGGATCTTCCCATCTTCTCACTTGGTCTATCCTGGAGTCTCCTGAATTGTCCAGGTGAGAGGAGAAAGGAAGGTAGAAGAGATGTAGGCTGCTTACAACTCTGGCCCAGGAAATACTACTGGTCCTTTACAAGAATGGTTGCATGGCCACTCTTGGAGACAAGGAGGGCCAGGATGTGTAACCCCTAAATGAGCAATGTACCCCCGAGGTTGAATATGTGCCAGGGAAGGTACAGCACTAAATTTTGCTGAAGATTCAGTCTCTTCTATGAGAACATGTTCTCTTACATAAATGTGTCTACTTAGGAGCTGGGGTTTTTTTATTTATTGAGGTAACATGGGTTAATAAAGTTATATAGGTTTCAAGTATATAATTCTACATCATCTATGTTGTATTGTGTTTACCACCCCAAGTCAAATCTCCTTCCATCACCATTTATTCCCCCTTTACCCTTTCTTACCTCCCCTCAACACCCCCCTCTCCTCTGACAATCATCATACTGTTGTCTTTGTCTATCAGTCTTTCTTTTTATTTTTCCTTTGCTTAATCCTTTAGCCCTTCTCATCCAGCTCCCAAACACCTCTCATCCGAGAACCATCAGTTTGGGCGGTATTTATTGTACAATAGCCAAGATTCTAGAAGTAGCCCAAGTGGCCATGAGTAGACAAGGGGATAAAAAAACCTGTGGTACATTTACACAATGGAGTACTACTCAGCCATAAAAAAAGAAGGAAATCTTATTCTTTGTGACAGCATGGATGGACCCAGGGAGTATTATGCTAAGTGAAATAAGCCAGTCATAGAAGGACAAATACCATCTGATTTGACTTATATCTGGAATCCAATGAAAAAAATAAACTAACAAACTTAGGAGCTATTTTTAGATCACAGTTACTTCAACTTGTACTTCATCACTGACTGCAAGTGAGTTGAGTGTTTCATCACATCTTTCTAATTTCTTATAGTCAATAATTTTATATGCTTATCATACTAAATTTCTTTTTCAAGGCATTGGAGGAGACCCAACCAGACAACAAAGATGCCTCAAAGGTATACTATTAGGAACAGGAATAGAGTATAATTGCCTTTCTCGGGAAGAAAGAAAAACTACTGATTTTTCTTCGGTTTTTTGGTCACTCTGCTTCAAAGTTTTACACCCGGTCTGGTGACAGGTTGTTGATAGTGTCTAACTCTGCCTGAGGAACCTGGGTCACAGTGTGAGTACAAAACCAGCTTTTCCGTCAGCATCAGCAGCTGCTTCTTGCTCAGGCCAAGCTCAGGGTCATGACCCAGGGCTATGGGAGAGGAGCACGGATGACAGTCAGATGCTGTCATCAAAGAAGATAGTCAGATGGCGTAAGAGGGAAGGAAACAGATGTATTTAAAATGCCTTCTTCAGCATATCCGTTAAAATCTCAAACTCCTGCTTTGCTTACAGTTTTAGTTAAACAGAGATGGCTAGACTCTACTGGGGGAAAAAAGACCACAGACTCATAGATGGGAAAACAAAACAAAAAACCCAAAACCTTGTCATTTATAAGAACGGTACTGAAGGGAGGAAAAGCATATCCACAGCCCAGGAACAGAAACCACCACTCCCCAGTCCCTTAACACAGTGAAACAACATTTTCCCTTTGGTCCCCACTATAGCTAAACCCCACTGAAACCTGCTTTATGGGCAGCAGGTAGATACAGCTCATGACACCCAAGTAGTGATGGGGAGACCACGTGACATACAGCAGAGGAGCAACAGGACCATAATCATAAGTTAGTAAACTTCAAAAAACCTATTTAAAACTTCTAACATGCTCTTTGATGAGATAATAATATCTGTGCCATAAAGCACAGACCCTGTGAGCTGCAGCTTTTGTCCAGGGGTGTAAATTGTTAAGGATCTGAACTTAGATGTTTAACTTCCACAATGCAGGATGTATAATTTCCCTCGATTATGGAGAGTCTGCTTTTCCAGTCAGCATCCACCAAAAGCAGCAACAGAAAATGCCTCTTAGCACAATTCTGCTGACTTATGATCTCGGCTTTGTCGACTCTCATCTGCTTCTAGGCACAGCTGTTTTCAAACCGAACAGAGCTTTCTACAAATGGTGCCAGGCTGGCCCCAGAGCAAGAGAGCCCAGAGCAGAGCAGTTGGGGAAATCAGTATTTCATAGCAGGAGCCCAGAATTTGGACCATCACCTGCAATTTCAGATACCTGTGATCTGACATGGCTCACTCTTTGCTGAAATGCACTGCCTGAAGCAGTTCTTAGAGAGATGTTATGGCAACCCAGTTCTCCAGGTCCTTGCAAACTTCTCTGAGCCTGCCAAGAAGATGAGCAAATGAAAGGATAATGAAGAAGGTTGTGGCATGCACAGCGCCTCCTCTATCGTGGCTCAGCCTCAAGGAGAAAACTGCACCCAGGTTGATAATTACAGGATTAGAATATGTGTGATTTTTTTTTCTGCTTTGCAATAGAGTTTAACCAGTGCAAAGCTTCTATTAAAAAAAAAAAATTAAACATCTGTAGGATACTGGGAAGAGAGTAGAATTTCAGAACCAGCAAGTCATCAACAAGAGCAGGACCTTTGGGAAACTAAAGGTTGCAGATGCCCTAAAGTGCAACACTTCTCTTGGGACCGAAGAGAAAATTTCACAGTATCAACTGCCTCCACTCAGGGCCCCAGGCTGATGCCTACCAACTGCTGTAGGCCCACACCTTCCAGGGTTCCTAAGGCCAGGATGTGATTCATAGGGCCCAGTATAAACTACAGTGTTTAAGAACAAAGGTTTTGGATTAAGTCTACCTTGTTCTATGTCATGGCTTCACCATTTACTGTGGAACTGTCAGAAAATGAGCTAATTTCTATTAAGCCTAATTC
>VMDR010018427.1:0-19198 GCA_007922815.1 Macrotus californicus
ATCAGGTTCTCTCTCCCTCTCTCTCTCTCTCTTTCTCCCTGCTGCCTTCAGATCTCTGTAGTTAAAATTCAAGCAGAAGGCAAGTGACTCAGCAAGTTGGATTTTAATCTTGATGGTTTATTTATTCTTAGAGAAAAAAATTCTCTTAGCAGCATATCTAGAAATAGGGGAATGAAGATTTTGAGGCTTTTGTAAAAAAGGCATCTTAGAAATACACAGCTTATATACTATTTTTTTTTTTTTACTTCAACTGGTCAGGAAAAGAGGCCTAAGCTTATAGCAGACTTTAAATAAACCTCTCTACATATTTATACTTACACAGACAAGGTATTTTTTCTTCCTGCATTTAATGCCTATATGAAATCAGGCCCAGGATAAATTTTGTCAAATGTGATCCCTTGCCTCTAATTCTTGGTCCCACTAGTTATAGCTTTTCCATTTTTAGTCAAAGAAACAAAGGACTCAAAACCCATTGTTTATATTTTTAAGCACATGACTTAGATTTGGATGATGTATTGGTCAGAACAGGCTAGATTATACTACAATAATAAACATCCTCATGTTCATAATGTCTTAACCTAACAAAATTTGGTCTTCTACTGGCTTCTTGTCCAATACAGATGAGCAGGAACTTTCTTCATTATAATCAGTAATGGATTTCCACTGATGAACACTACAGTATAGGCTTCTATGACTGTCAGTGTTGGGGAAAGGGAGAATCAGCCAACCACAGGAACTTAAATGTTTCCACTGGAAGAGACATATGTCACTCCTGCTCATATTTAATTGTGAAAATCAAGTTATCTGGCCTCTCTTACTTTATGTGGTAGGAAAGTAGAGTCTTTTGTGTTCCTGGAGAAGTAGAGCTAGAGGTTTTATAACCAGTTTTAACAACTAGCTCAGATGGCCTTTCTGATGGTTAGGTAGGGTCCTCCTTGCCTCTCCTGAGACAATGATGAAATAGGATGCTGGACAATTCATTTTCCTCTTGGGTTGATTAACTCCTTCCCTTGGGTAAAAAATCATGCAATATCTTGGAGGTTATAACATGTATAAGGAATATGTATATTTTTCATTGCTTTGAATAAGGTAATATTGAATTTTACTCTTTAAAATGATGACTACCTGAAGTTAATTCCCTTAAAAATAGGCAAGGTTCTTTTCCAGTTTATTCTTGTTTCTGTTGTTACTTGAAAGGGGGGCTTACATTGCTTAGTTTCTCTCTTTATTTGGAAGATGTAAGACTTGTATTTTTAAACCTTTAACCTATAATAATCACTGAACTCCAGGAAGTTAGAATTTGTTCATATTATAGATGTGAAATTTAGCTTTCCATGGTAGATTGACCTTTCAAATATATAAAATTGATGTGAAGAAGCTGCATGCCTCTGTCTAACTTTTTGCAAAATGCAGGTCATCTTTTGACTTCCTAAAAAATGTTTATCATGTTTTCTACCAAATACAGTTGAGATAACTTCACCTAGAAAGCTGGACACACTGATATGGAAGCAGTTTTTAGAGTGCTGCTGTCCAATAGAACTCTCTGTGAGGCCAGAAATAGCTACATTGTCCAATAAGGTAGCCGCTAGTCACATGTAGCTATTTAGCACTTGGCATATGTTTAGTGTGACTGGGAAATGGCATTTTAAGTTTTGTTTAATTTTAAATTCTGATCAGGATGACAGCTCACTTCCTTGCACAACCACATCAAAATTACAATGAAACTATAGAACAACCATCACTCAGAACTATCAGAAATCGAGTTGAATGAAAGTCTGACAACTGCGGAATTAAAGAAACAACATCCATCCAGACTGGTAGGAGATGCAGAATGGGCTAATCCCACATCCACGTGTGGTGCCAGAAGGAAAAGCAAAAGAGCAAGAAATTGGAAATATGTTTGAAAAATAATGAAAGAAAACTTCCCTAGTTTGATGAAGGTAATAGACATGCAAGTCCGGGAAGCACAAAGTCCCAAACAAGATGGTGCAAAGAGGCCCACTCCAAGATACATCCTTATTAAAATGCCAAAGGTTAAAAATAATGAGAGAATATTAAAAGCAGCTAGTTACATACAGGGAAGTTCCCATAAGTCTGTCAGCTGATTTCTCAAAAAAAACTTTGCAGGCTAGAAGGGATTGGTAAGAAATATTCAAAGTCATGAAAAGCAGGGACCTACAGCTAAGATTCCTCTACACAGCAAAGCTATCATTTAGAATAGAAGGACAGATAAAGAGCTTCCCAGACAAGAAAAAACTGAAGGAGTTCATCATCACCAAACCAGTACTATATGAAATGTTGAAGGGACTTATTTAAGAAAAAGAAGATTAAAACTATGAACAATAAAAGGGCAATAAATACATATCTATCAACAATTGAATCTAAAAAACAAATTAAGCAAACAAGAACAGCAGAGACAGAATCATGGGTACAGAGAGCATTTTGATGGTTACCAGATTAGAGGGAGGTGTGGGGGAATGGGTGAAGAGGTGAGGGGATTAAGAAGTAAAAACAGGCCTTGGCTGGTGTGACTCAGTAGATTGAGTGTCAGCCTGTGAGCCAGAGGGTCTCTGGTTCGATTCCCAGTCAGGGCACATGCCTGGGTTGTAGGCCAGGTCCCCAGTTGTAGGCGTGTGAGAGGCAACCACACATTGATGTTTCTCTACCTTTCTTTCTTTATCCCTTCCACTCTCTCTAAAAATAAATAAATAAAATCTTAAAAAAATAAGTGCAAATAAGTAGTTACAGAATAGCCATAGGGATGTAAAGTACAGTGTGGGAAATGGAGTAGCTAAAGAATTTATACTCATGACCCGTGGGCATGAACAATGGTGTGGGAATTGTCTGAGTGAGGGGGGTGTTGAGTGGAAGAGGCAAAAGATGGAAAATTGAAACAACTGTAATAGCATAATCAATAAAATATAATTAAAAATAAATTTTGTTTAATTTTAATTAGTTTAAATTTAAATCTAAATAGCCACATGTGGCTAGGACTACTCAATTGAATAGCACAGTCTTAGAAGCTGGATTTTCAACAAATGTTTATTATTCTTGAATTAAGAAAAAATGATAATTCATCCTTAATTTGAAATAAAGGAAGCTTATGTGTATGTCCCTGGCCTGTCTGCTGAAAACCTCTGACTGCCATTGGGATGTTTTTTAATTCTGGCATATGGGCATCTTGATATCCCAGCAAGCTGCAGAATTGCTTCTTTGGAGTGGACACTGATTAGGCTATGCTGGTTGACAGTGTTGGACTGTATGACAGGTGGAAGGACAGTCAGCAATGATCACAGAGCGGAACTATTTTGTCAGACAGCATGGTGGCCTTGACACCCTTTCCTGGTAAGGTCTGTGGGCTCAGGAAGGTGGCCTGAGGTGATCGAAGAAAAGGTCCTGGAAAAGGTCCTTTTTCCAGCTTATGCTGGAAAAGTTGTGAGATTTCCGTCCTTCTGTTACTTCCTCTAATTGTCACCCTCATTACTAATGGGGATCAAAGCAGATAGTTTTACCCCCCACGTTATCCCATTTCAGTCAATCTTCCTTATCATTCTGTGAAGGGACAGTTGCTCTTTCCTCAAACTTTCCTAAGGTATTAAACAAAAATAATTTTAGCCTCACTCCAAATATACTCACAAAAGTCAATTGCTTACCCTATAGGTTTCTCCTCCCCAATATAGATATGTGGCAGTGGGCACTCACTGCCACCATCACGAGGACAATGCAGTTGGGAATATGTCCTCTTCCTGATTTGTCCAGGATCTCCAATTCTTAATATGTGCCATATACTGTGCTAAGCCCTGAAGGCACAGAGATGTTCCTTTTTCAGGGATCTTTGGTCAACAGTTAGAAAGACACATGTAAACAGTTAATTTATGATAAAAACATGGTAGCATGAAGTGCTTGGGAACAAAAGGTAAGGAGTGACACATGGAAATAGTGAAAGCGAGATTAATATTCCCCTTATTTACTTGGGATTCAAAGAAAGAAATATTTCCAAAGACGTTTATGGCAGAGACTGGCTCAATACTCACCAATCCTATCGCCTCTTTCTGATCTCACTAGGCTCCATTCCTCAGCCTCACTTTTATTTAGTCTGAGACCATGTGAGAAGGTTCTGGCCAATGTGTCTGGCCAAATAGTCATACCTCTATGAAAACTCCTATTTTTTTCTTCTTGTTTTTTCTTCTCTTACAGGAACCATCGAGGCCAAGTGCAGAGGATCATCATAAGATGAATGGAACCGCATCCTTGAAACACTGCTTGGAAGTGACACCAGGAAAAACTCACGAATCCAATAGGATTATCATGTAAGAAATAAACTTTTACTGTTAAGTTGGTATAATTTGGGGGCTGTTTGTTATAACTGCTGATGTCAATTACCCTTCCTAATATGTTGTCCAGTTGGCTTTAACTTGGAGATTCAATATAATCAGTGAATTTTAAAACATAGAAAGTTCTGAGTCTATTTAATTTTTTCATTTCACATAAGAAGAATGAAGTGACTTGCCTAAGTTCACACAGTCAGTTTTTGGAAGTGCCAGGACTGGAATCCAGACTACTGAGTCTCAGTCAAAGGCTGGCTCCACTGGGCCAAACTTGCCTCTACCCACCTATACATTTCAGCAACTTTCGGTATGGTGGCTAATGAAACAGAAACATACAGACTGAATTTTGCAGAAAATAAAAAAAAAATTGTCTTTATGAGAAAAGAAGCACTGAAATTTAATGAAAAATGACTTGTTTTGATATTAGCCTTTTTAGGTTGTTTGTAAAGTACTAAATTTTAAACATGGCTGGTTTGATTAATCAGGACAAGTTTAGTTTTATCATCAGGACAGAGCTTTATACTGTATGGTTTTGTTGCACTAGGCCTGATATTTGTTTATCCATTGTCAGGAGGTGAGATGTTGGAATTCCTTGGGTACAATATGTAGGCTCATCAATTTTTGAGCAAAGTAAGCTGTAACCTTGTTGACCATCAGTTTCGTCAGGCTAAACTCCAAGTTTCTCAGTCTATGGACTAAATCCATGACACCTATGCTTTCTAGGATAAAGTAGGACTAGAGAACACAGGGCAATAGACTGCTGTGGTATGTGTTGTTGCTTGCATGATCAGGAACCATTTCTGCTCTTCAGTCATAGAGAGCAAATTGTGATGCATTGTGTGGAGACAAGCCAAGCCTAGGTGACGAATAGTGATGAATGTAAACTAGACATGTCAATCTTGGCCTTTTTGTAAATGATTTGTGTAGAAATGGGAGTGGGATCAAATTCTGACCAATAAAATGTAACTAACAATCTTCTGAGAAATATTTTACTCTCTCTTAAGAGAGAGGTGCTGAGGAAAGGCTGTTATTGTTTGCCTCTTCCTTCCTATATCTTGATTTAGTTGTATGAGGACATGACTCTGGGAGCTGCAGCAGACCCAGGTGGGGAACAAGCAAGACAAGTTAGGGCATTTTGTTTTTCATATCCCTTTGCAACATCCCCTCTCCACAAATGCACAGTTGCTTGTTTCTCAAATAACTGGGATTAAGAGACTAAGGACCAGGCCCTTAATAAGTTCCCAGATAGGTTTATTCTAGTCCCTCCTCTTTCTCTGATGAATTAGCTTAATCACTATGTTTCCTTCCATTCTATCTGGTTCAGTCAATATTTGCTATCAAGTTTCTTATTTGCAAAATTGGGATGATAAAAATCTGTATGCTATTTTTTTATTGAGAGGTTGGAGGGATTGTATTAAATTTATTTATTCAACTAACATTTACTGAGTACTTGTTCTGAGCCAGAAATTGTGGTGAGCACTGATGATACTTAAATGAACAAAATAGCCATGATCTCCTGTTCTCATGAAACTTCTTATATGGTAGAGAAGACAAGCAAGAAAAAAAGTAAACTTTTAAGCAAACATACCAAGAACCAGAAATCCTAATAATTTCAATGAGCTAAATAGGATGAGATACTAGAGAAAATGAGTGGGGCAGAAATACCATTTTAGATAGAATGTCTAGAGAAGACCTCCAAGAGGTGTCGAGATGAGATTCAATCTGAGGTGTAATGGAGCTCACCAGCTGAAGAACCAAGGGCAACAGAAGAGATTTTGTAGCAGATGAAACAACAAGAACAGACGTCTTGGAGATGGGAGGAGCTTGGTCATTCTAGGAGAAGCGAAAAGGCCAGTGTGGGTGGATTGCAGTGAGTTAAAGGGAGAGTGACAAGAATGGCAGAAACTAGGTCACGTAGGGCTTTGTAAATCACAATAAGAAATTTCAATTTGATTCTAATTGCAATGGGAAGTCTCTGAAGGGTTTTAAGCAGGGAGTGACATGATCTTGTAGGATTTTTAAATCAGAACTCTAGCTTTTGTGTGAAAAAGAGTTGAAGTTCAGATGTAGAATGAAATCAGACAGGAGGCTACTGTCACTGTAGGCAGGAGATGGCAGAGATTTATACTGAGAGAAGTGATGTTAGAGGCACTGGAAAGAAGTGAATAGTTTCAAGACAAATTTAGAAAGCAGAGTCAACAGGTTTTGCTGACAGGTCAGGTGCAGGAAGGAAGTAAGAGAAATAAAGAATTAAATTTCCCACATTTTTGGCTTAAAGCATGGATGGATGGTGGGCTACTTTTGAAAGAAAAAAGACTAGAGAAGGAGGTTTTGGACTTGGGGGTGAAAATCAACAGTCTAGTATAGATTTCTTTTTTAAGATGGCTATGAGACATTCATATGGAGAGGTCAGGTTGATAATTGAATGCATGTCTATATATAAGTCTAAGTTAGTATGATCAGTTAGCTATTACTGCGTAACACAATATACCAAAAGTCAACATTTTAAAGTGATAACTATTTTGTAACCTTATAATTCTTCAGGTTAGTGAATTATCCTGGGCCAAGCTGGGAGTCTTATTGGTCCCATTTTTCCCAAATGCATCAGTACTCAGTTGCAAGTTGTCTAGATGGCTTTGCTTCTTCTGGGTGTTGGTTGATTATGAAATGGTATAATAATCTACGTGGTTTTATATTCTTTAGCAGGCTGCCTTGAGTTTGCTCATATGATAGAGGGAAGGTTCCAAGAGTAAGCAGAGGCTTAAGCTAACAATTTATCCACCATCACTTCTTAAGCATTCTGTTGACCACAGAAAGTTATAAGATCAACCCAGATTCAGTGGGTAGAGAAATAGACTCCACCTCATAATGCAAGCTCTTGCAAGGTCATATTGCAAAGGAGTATGGATACTGAGATGCCATTAATTGGGCCATCAATGCAACTAATTGACTATAGTATAGGATATAATTTGAATCTTCAGCATATAGATATATAAGTGGGAACAATTAAGTTCAAGTAGAGAAGAAGTATAGATAAATAAGTGAATTGTCTTAGAAACTCCATTTGCCAATGAAGTTGGGCCAGAAAAATGTCTTAGAAAGTGAAACAGGAAATAAAAGTATGTAGAATACAAACTAATGTTTAAGTCTGTATATAGTTCATATTCATTTTTTGAAGGTGTCCTCAGTTCAGGGTACTTAGCTAACTCTGTGGTAGAAAAAAATGCTGTATAAAGTATGGCCTTATTGCAGAAATTATGTGGAATGTATAATTTAGTTGAAGTGATAGCCTCATACTTACATAAAGTTAATAACAATGTATGACAACTATACAGGTATTTCTGAAGAGCCCATCACTGAGAATCCTTCAGTGAGATAAAAGTCAGTTCTATAGCCGGTTACATGGCTGTTTTCAGTTTGTGAAAAACATCAAATCATATCCTTACTAATTGTGTGATCCTCCATGTGTATGCTATATTGCAAAATAAAATAAGTAAAAAAAAAACTCCGCTAACCTCACCTTTCTGGGTTGATGCCTGATAGTGATTTAGTTTGGTTAAAAATACCAAATGTCTTTTTCTTTTTTTTCTTTTTATAAGAACTTATATTTTATATTAATTCACATACATGTAATATAGTTATATATATTTCCAGATCAAATTTTAGAAAAGAGGTTTGAGAATAAAAAATAAATTCTTTCTCCCTATGAGCAATTTAATCACAATGGACTAACTTTTATTTTAATAGTTTTGAAAACCAAATATAATCTTTGTCTTCTACTTCAGCTTAAATGAACCCATGGTATGTAAAAGGGCTGCAGTCTTTTGCTTCAGCATACACTGCACTTTTAACGTAGAGTGAGAGAAAGTTCAAACAGAGGAGAAATTGTTTTTTGTTATAAATTTATGCTAACAAAAGCTAAGAAGTTTCTTTTGAATAAGACAACTGAAGAAAAAAAATGGAACAGTTAGAAAGAAAAGAAAACCTTGCAGGAATTAAAAAAAAAAAAAAAGGTCAAATCAGGTAGGAGCTTGCTTGCAGAACTGGAATAGGGATAAACCAGCTGGGTCAAAAATGAGAACGTAGCTTTTAGAAAGTTGATTATAGCAACACTCATAGAATCAAACTTGGTTTGGATGATTTAGGGATGCTTGGGAGGAGGGATGGCAAGACAGCTCAAATCCTCATGAGAATTGCATCCTGTTCTAAGAAAAGTTAAAGTAGAAGTAGTCCTTATATAGCAAATGAAACTAAAAGTTATTATTAACTATATGTTCATGGTCTGTAAGCATGATCAGTGTCTGAACTCTCATAGAGCTGGCTAAATTGCGAGGTGCTTAGAGATGATGCAATATAAGAACGCTTAATTTGGGAGGTGGGATTGGCTGGGGTGGGGGGGAGTGATGGGGGGAAAATGCAGACAACTGTAAATGAACAACAATAAAGTAATAAAAAAATAAAATAAACCAATAAACAAAAAAACCCTGCTTAATTTAGATGAGGAAACTGAGGCCCTGATTGGTTAAATGATTTACTGAAGGCTATCTGAATAACTAACAATAAAGAGGTACAGGGCTGATCTGAGTTAATCACCTCAAGGTCTAAACTGAGAGGCTTGTGTTTTTGTAGATAAACCATGGAAAAATCATCCTTGTGGAAGATACAGGCAAGGCCTGTGACTAGAAACAGTGGGACCACCAAAGGAAGTGATTTACAATGGGTGCCAATTTCTTTAAGAGTGAGTGTCGCAGTTTTTAAAAAAATGGCCACAAATTCTTTGACACCACTTTCATTGAGAGCTTGGGGTCCGTGTCGCCTCCCCTGGATCTGGGCTGGCTGTGACCGCCATCTTAAGAACAGATTGGGGGTTGGAGAACAAGAATACAAGCCAGGACACTGGTTCAGAGGCTGTTGCTGCCATAGAGAATGATGGCAGCTTGGACTGGGAGGATGATTCTAGAAATAGAAAGAAGTAAAGAAATTCTAACTATATTTTGGAGGTAGAATTAACTGGACTTGGTGATAGAATAGATGTGGGAAGGGATGGCTTGAGGAACTAAATGGTGCCAATTTCCCTTGATGCGGAAAACTATGCCTAAAACCCAAAAGTTCTATTTTTGCCATGTTCCATTTGGGATGACCATGAGACATACTAATTTCTACTGGTGTCTGTATATCAAGTGGACAATTGTATCTATAAGTCTGGAGTTCATGGAAGTGATCTGAGGTAGATATAGGATTTTTCTAATTATACAAAAATGAGTTTTTGCAATCTGAATTTTTTTTGACACAGATATGTTGGCCTTTCTCCAAATCTGTGAATCTCAGTGTCCTCTTGGACTTCACAATCACTTCAGATCCCAGCATTGTCATGCAAAACTGAAGTCACCTTCCTGCCTCTCTGTTTTTGTACCTATAAAGATTTTTTTCAGCTTTTTCCTTTTGTGAAAAAAAGCAAAGTCTAACCAGATTTCTGGGCTCTTAGCTGCAGCATCAGAAAAAAAAAAATCAAGGTCTATAGATTATTTAAGCTCCACACCATACATTTGTAATTTCACAATAGCCCCAAGTAATTCAAGAGAAGTACTGGAGACCCACAGTCTGGGAAAAAACTAGTGGATCTCTTGAGTTTTGCCTGTTAAATTCTGTGACCCAGTGTAGTGGAGTGCATCCATTTTTTCAGTCTCTAAAAGCCTGAAGGAATGATTGCTCCTCCAGATCTATTAACTAACTCCCCATTGGACTATAGTGCTGCTTGGTCCCCTGCTCCAAAATTCACATTGTACCTCTCTCAGAATTGCCATTATTTTCCCATTAGGTCATTTCTGTTCTCTCAAAGTTGTCAGCCTGACCCCATTAAGTCATCGCTTTTGAAAGACATACATGTTTAACTCCTTTCCTCAGAAATCATTTCCATCATTTCCGCAATCTTTATAATTCATCCTTGTCAAAGAAAATAAAAATGCTTAAAAGAGAAGAAAAGGATGCTTTCTTCCAAGATATTCCATATACCTATATGTATTCATTGTTCTGGATTCTTCCCTTAAGAATCTTAACTGGGACATGCCCCACTGATAACATGGTGAGGTAGGGTCTATCTAATAGGGCAGATGGAAGTCAGTTAGTTAGTGCCAACAATTATGTCCTTTAGAAGACTAGGACAATATATTGTCAGAAAGGAAAGTACCATCTTTCACAAATGGTTAAGATCCTAAACTCTGGGGACAGACCAATCTGAGTATATAACCCTAGCCTGACTCTTGACTACCTGTCTCACCTTGAACACAACGATTTAAGATTTCTGTAAAATACTCTTTTCATCTTGACTGTTGCACTTCTAGCTCTTCTTTATCCTTCAAGTCTTAACTCAAATATCCCTCATCTGAGGGGCTTTCTCTGTCTGCTCTGTCTTCTAAAGAAACCACCCCATCTCTGGTCAGTTATTCCCTTATTCATTCCTCTATTTCGTTCCTTGTACTCATGATAATATTTTTAATTGTCTTCTTTACAAAGTTTGTTTATGTGCTTTTATATATTTTCAGTTGCTACTTTATCCCTAGCTCAGAATAGGTGCTCAATTAATTAATGAAATGTCAGAGCAAGGCCAAAATTGCTGGCAAGACTGATAAGAAAGCTCAGTCTCATTTATTTTTTGCTGTCTTCTGCCAAGCACTGTTTGATAGAAATATAACGCAAACCATTTATGTAATTTAAAATTTTCTAGTTATCATGTTAAAGGAGTAAAAGAAAGATGAAGTTAATTTTATAATGTGTTCTATTTTACCTAATACATCCAACATAACATTTTAACATATTGGATTGGCTAAAAAAATTTTTTTGTTTTTTTTCCATTAAGATGGCACTAATAGCACTTAGTTGTCTTTAACTTCATACAAAATAGTTTTGTTAGATTGCATTGTGCCAGCTGTCTTATCAGCATGCATTTAAAAATACTTATCAAAACTGGTGAATTTTTGTAGCCATTTTTATATTGAAGATGGAAGAAAATGTTCAAAATTTGTAGCATATTATGCCTTTTTTTTTCATGAAAGGTAAAAACCCAACTGAAACACACAAAAAAACTTATGTAGTATATGGAGAAGGTGCTGTGAAAGATTGAATGTGTCAAAAGTGGTTTGCAAAGTTTTGTTCTGGAGAGTTCTCGCTGGACGTTGCTCCACAGTCAGGTAGACGAGTTGATAGTGATCACATTGAGACATTAATTGAGAACAATAAACACTATACCATGAGGAAGATAGCCAGTATCCTTAAAATATCCAAATCAATAAAGTTACTGGTGAAAATGAAAAGTGTGTCTTTTATTTTATAGAAAAAAATAGACTATTTGGCTAATATTAACAATACAAAAATTATTGAGATAGTTTACATTAACTTTTTGTAGTAAATCTTTGAAGTCTGATATTTGATACTTAGAGCACAACTTTATGTTAGATTTTCATAGGAAATCCCTGATCTGTATCTCAATTTTAAAATTTATAGTTGAAAGGAGATTCACATACTCAGTTTGTTCCAAGCATGCTTTTAAACATTTTCCAATACTTGAATTAAGCATCTGCTTTTAAACATAGGTTTAAATAAATTAAAATAAAATAGAATTAAAAATTTAGTTTCAAATTACGGTAGACACATTTCAAATGCTTAATGGCCACAAGTGGTCAGAGGCTACCTTATTGCAGCTCTAGACATCTTGCCAAATGTTCCTCATCATGTTGTCTTATGGAAATGTATCAGATTATGTTGCTCCAAAAGGAAGAAGAGAAAGGAACTGGCACACATTCAGTAGAGGTATGCCAGGTACTTGGGCAAATATTTCCCAAATAACACTTTATAATAAGCCAGTGAGGCTGGTTTAATTGTCTCCATTGGAAACATTGGGAAACTGAAAGCTGAGAGAGAGAGGGAACTTGCTGCAAACACATGGTGTCTTTCCCTCTCCAGTGATTTCCAAAAGAGAAAGGAGTAAGCAAAGGGTGCGTACCTGCATTTTTCTACCCTGTCCTTCCCATCTCGTTCTATGTATTACCCCAAAACCTGAGAGCTCACCCAACTTCTCAGGTTGTAAGCAACACAATGTAGACTTTCTGTTTCCCACTCCTTGCAGAGCCTGGGGAAGACCGGTCACAAGTTTGGTCCTATGCCCACGGAATAGAACTAACTTCCTATTTCCCTTCATAAAGGGCACTTGAAGGCAGTATTCCTCCTTGAAGGTAAGAAGAGCATTGTCTTGTCCCAGAGCCAAAGAATCACCAGAAAATTAATATCTTTGTCCATTGGTCGATGGGAAAGTCTCTTTGGGTTGGAATGGCCTTTAGGATTGTGGAAACCAATTGGACTTCAATCGTTTGAAATCTTCCACATTCTTCAATTTGGACAACATTTCTTCTATTCTCCTTTGGAAAAAACAAATTGTATGTTTAAAACAAGTATGAGGTGACCAGTGATCATCTGCGTTTATGTACTCAATTTCTCAAAAGACTTCAGATAGAAGGAAAATAATTGTTATGATTCTATATATCTGAGATTACTAGTTGCCCCTCAGTACCCCCTTCTCTTTCTTTCTCAGTGGTTTAGTAGGCACATGCCTCTCCCCTGAGAACAAAGACTACATTTCTCAGCTTTTCTGGAAGTTAACCATGATTGTGTGACTACATTTTGACCAATGCAATGTAAGAAGATGTGTTGTGTGAGGCAGATGGAGTTTATTTAAAGAAAGAATATCTACCCTTCTTCACATCTTTCTCCAACATACAGGTCGGAATGCAGAGTTGATGGCTGGAATTTCGGTAGCCATGTTGGAGCAGGAGGTGGAGGTCATGTGACAAGGAAAATGGAGCAACAAGATAAAAGGAGCTTGGGTATTTGGTATCATGAAGTGCCAAACCTGTCCTGGACTGTCTAAATCTAGATTCTCTTTATGTGAAGGGTTATAAACTTATACTTTCCTTGAGTCATTATTATTTTGCACTTTTTGTCACATGCATCTGCACCCAAATCAAATCCTAAGTGAAATACTTTAAAAGTAGAAGACGCTTATGGATGTGAGACTTCTGCAATTTAAAAGGTTCAATTATTAAGACTAAACATGGACTAAAAATTAAGTGGGAGGTGTGAGGCCCCACTTGGCTTGCTCAATATTAAGATGAATCTAAGCTCTAGGCCCATCACCCATATTTATTCATGATGTAATATATATCCATTAGGTCCTTAGATTCAATATTGGACCAGAGAATCTCCA
Organism: Macrotus californicus; assembly: GCA_007922815.1. Lineage (NCBI taxonomy): Eukaryota > Metazoa > Chordata > Mammalia > Chiroptera > Phyllostomidae > Macrotus > Macrotus californicus. Next base: position 13,585 of record VMDR010018427.1, read on the forward strand.
TAGCATTTTCCAGATTTTTAAAATTTTTATCATTTTCTTAGACTTGATTTTTTTCTTCCCTTTGTATCACTCTCACCTACTTTTTGGGGTTTATTTTTACATTAGATTTTCCAATGTTATTCTTCACAGAGTCACACAATGGGGCTAATTACCAGCAGGAGTATTTTTATGTTGAGGGAAGGATGGCACAAAGGTTGAACAGAAAGAGAAAAAGGCTGACTTTCTTGACTGTCAGAAAGTGATGCCTAGAATGTTGGTCTCATTATCCCAACCTGTTCAATAATGACCAACAGAAACACACACAAAGTGTATGTGTAAGAAAAATACTGGAAAGAAGTTTCCAAATTGAGAGCAGTGTTTATCCCTGGGAGGTGGGATAGAAGATACCCTATATTTTCTTAGTCTTATATACTCTTGAATTATTTGCTTTTTTTAAAGAATGAGCATTTTTTATCCTACAATTTGAGAGATGGAAATAACAATATGTCCATAGTCAAGGGGTGGTAATGATTGAAAGGTCACAGAAGCCAAGCAGTGTCAAGCGGTGCCTCTGTCTAAAGGCATGCCCAGGCCAAGACCACACCCTTGAAACCTTAGCTCCTACTGGATCTGTACTTTTGCCTTTTTAGGAGCTTCTCTTCTGCTTAGTCAATATGAGGGAGTTGTTGCTAGGTAAACAGTAGGAGGAATTCTGGGCCATTCTGGGGCCACCTGCAGACTAGATCTTCACAGTCTTACACCTACATGCTTATTCCAGGTACTGGTGTATGAACTCACTTTCATTTTGTTATCACACTGTTTACTGAGCTTCCTGAAATACCCCAATTCCTCTTAATGACAGGCATTTTGCTTCTCTCTTCTAAGAACACATTTCTCTGTACAGCTTCATGGTTATTGGCTTGTCATTGGAGGTTGATTGTCTTTATGGACACAGATTTCCTCACCTCCCTTTATCCACAGCTTAGGTGAATTATATTCCACATTGATTCTGGGCCTCACCTTGAGATGTGTTTGATTAATGAGACAGTAGCCATCTTACTGAAAGAAGAGGCTTGAAAAAGTGTATGTACATTTTTGCTTTCTCTCTTGGACACTTGCATCATGAAGACAATGCACCTGAACTAGCCTGCTGGAGGGATGTGAAAGATACATGGAGCAGAGCCAAGCCATCCCAGCTGAGGCCACCCCAGATCAGTCAGATGACAGCCAGCCTGGCAGCTCATAGTGGATGCCTGAGTAATCCCTGCCAAGATTAGCCAAGGCCAATCCAAAGTTGCAGAACTTCCTAGTGGAACCATAGGCTGATGAGAAATAACAAATTGTTGTTGTTTTATGCCACTAAGTTTTGGGATGGCTTGTTGCATACCAATAACTAATTGATTCAGTTGCACACTTCCCCACATGCCCCCTCCCACCTCATAACCACAACCAGCTCTGCAATTTACCATTTATGTGACTATATCAGTTAGCTTACTCTGTGTAACAAGCCATTACAAAATTTTTATGGCTTAATCACAACCATTTATTGATGATTACTCATGAATCTGTGAGTTAGCTATGGTGTTCTGCTGATTTGAGTTGAGCTTACCGGATCTTGGTCTTAATCATGCACTTGTCATCAGCTGGAAGTTTGGCTGGTTCAGGCTGATTCATTATGGTGACATTGGGATGATGGGGTCTCTTTCCACATGGTCACCCACGATCCAGCAGGCTAGTCTGAGCTTATTCACATGATAGTAACAGAGTTCCAGAAGTAAGCAAGAGTGGCAAATCCTAATGTGAAAGTACTGTTTAAACCTCTTTTTATATCATGGTTGCTCTATCCCATTGGTCAAAACAAACATGGCCAATCCCAGAGTCAATGTGGAAAGGCACTATCAAAAGATATAGATACAGAGGGGCATGAAAAATCAGGGCCACTGGTGCACTTGATCCATCATAGTGACATCACACAAATTGTTTGGGTTTTCTGAGTCTTAGTTTCTTCCTCCAAAAAAATGAAGATAGTAATAGTAACAGGTTGAATTGTGTCCCCCAAAACAGTATGTAGAAGTCTTAACTCCTGGTACCTGTGAATGAGACCTTATTTGGAAATAGGATCTTTGTAGATATAATCAAGTTAAGATGAGGTCATTAGGGTGAGCCCTAATTCAATATGACTGGTGTCCTTATAAGGAGAGGAAAACACCATGTGAAGATAGAGACACATAGGGAGAACTCCATATCATGATGGGGGCAGATATTGGCATGATGCAGCTGTTCTCTTTGACTAGAGAGGGTGTTCCTACCTTCTCTACCTGTGGTAGTAGTCCCTAAACTTTGAGAACTTTAAAGAATGGGTCAGAATGGAGAGAATACAAAACTTGGGATGAAAGATCCGAGTTTGAGATTCATATGCAACACTTAATGTGCGTCTTTGAGCAAGTCACTTAACATCTCTCTACCCTAATATTACTATCATTCTTATCAGAGAGAGAGAGGTGGAGAGAGTAACTTCATTTGTAGAATCAGTTAAGATAATGAACCTGAAAGTGCTAAATTGTGTAATGGTTATTCAGTTTAGAAAAAGAAAATTCATTCATTTATTCATCCAACTAATAATTATTGGAAGCCTATTTTTTCTTGCCAGGTCTCTGATAGATGCTGAGAATAAGGTAGTGAATAATATAGTTGAGGTTTCTGCCCTCATAGGTCTTATATTCTAGTGAGGGAAATAGGCAATGAACCAGCACAAAAGGCATAATTGCAAACAAATAGGTAATTATGTTATAGTGAACTGGAGAATAATTGAGAGAAGCCATTTGTACTGGTTGTTAAGCAACAAGCACAGAGTTAACATCATCTGAGATTGGAAAGCTCTAATCTTCTACACCTGGAGGAAAAACCAGGCAGGTAGAAGTGTGATAGGGATAAACATTCTTTGTTTTATGTTTTTGTTTTTTGCTATATTTCTATAATATCTTCGGAATTTTTCTGTAGATCTGTTTGTCTTTCTGCCTTACTACTCTCTATTCATTGGACCACGGTATTTATATACATCTGGGGAAGGCAGCCACCCCCTGGACAAATATTGAGTGCCATTGGATTGGCCTTCCTAAGTCTAAGGAAACAAAAGTTTAGAAAGCTTGCTTTTGTTGACAAAGAAAAAGGAAAAAGAAATTTAGAAGTTTAAACCTTTCTTTTACATATTAAGAGCAAGTGGACTCTGAACACAAGGTTACACATTAAACCAGAGGTAGAGAGAATTTAGTTTCTATTTAAAGAGAAGTTTTAATGAGACACAACGAAGCCGATATTTTTCCACCACTAAAAGAGAAAAAGAGAGAGAGAAAAACTGAAGGACAAGTGGTCAGATATAAATGTACTAGTTCTTTTTAGTAGATATAAAAAAATCTTTTGAAATATTGTTTTAGGAGACATTGTTGTTGAATAGCAAGCATTCTGTTGCCTACCTCCTTGTTGGAAGAATGGAGATTTTGTTAGGTGTCCATCTATACCCCATGCAGTCTGTGTGACTAGAGAAACTGAACTCCCCTCTAGTTACAGGGGTGGGACTTAGTTGAAACAAATGATGGTACTATAATACCAATCACCTTGATGGCAATTGGTTCAGAAACCCAGGCTTTAACCAAGCAGCATGACATTCCTCTGTTCATTAATTTGTTTTGAGATGGTTCAATCAGGTTGAAGGTTACAGTTTTCTCCTTCTCTGTCCTATTGGTGATAGAGAAAGCAGGCTTCCAGCACTATTTACCGCCAACTTCTGACCACGTGGGAAACCAGCTGTGGCACTAGACCAAGAATATGGCTCTCAGAGTGGAGAGACAGAGAGAACTCATGTCCCAGCTGATATTGCTGAGGACTTGAACCAGCCAACTGCAATACTAAACTTTTTGTTTTCCGACATAATAATTTTATTTCTTGTTTAATCAGTTAGAGTCAGGCTTTCTATTATTAAGAGCTAAAAGCATCCAAGATCATGCAATGGGAGAAGTAACCAGATTGTTTTGGAGGGGTGTCAGAACAGAGGGAATTATTTCTCACTTTTACCAACAGATTTTAAGAAAAATTCAAGATTATTAGAGGATTCCTATGCCAACATGGGGAGGTAAATACAGAATACAAATAGACACGTGGCATAAGGTGGTTATGCACCTGTTTTAGTCTGAGAATGCTTTATAAGGAATTCAGAATTCTCTTTATGACCCAGGTGGTAGGCAACACAGGGGCATGTAAGACAGTTGAGGAAGCTGGGTTGTGATACCATCAGGGGACTCTTGCAATAAAGGGTGTGTTGATTGCATAGTAGAGGGCAGCGGGGAGGGTCACTGGAGCTAAGGTTGAATGGGAATCATTGCCATGTCCCAGAGGAGGAGTATAACCACCAAGACCCAAAGAGAAGGGCAATTCATTAAGGGAAGACAGGACCATGCATTATACAGGACCCATCAGCACTGATTAGAGTTTTACCAGGTAAGGTAAGGTATATCTGAACTTGAGGTCATTGGGAATCCACAGAGAACCACATGTGGGTAAGAATGTAAACTTATACATATACCCAATGTACCACATTAAAGGGGATGATCAGGTTGTGAGACCTATTGAGGAAGAGGAGATATAATCTTGATAGGGCATCTGGAACTGGAAGTGATTATTCATCTATCCCAATGAGACTGGGTTGATCTGAAAGAGACTGTTAAACTTGTTATGGTAGACTGTAACATTTGCCCTAATTCTTTGCCAATGTTGTGTCCATGTCCGTTGTCATATGACCTCATAACTCCTCTTTCTAACCAAGTAGAGTCTGGAGTAGACTCTATTTCCTCACTCCTGGATCTGGAGTTGGCCATGTGACTTGCTGTAGTGAATAGAATGAAACTGAAGAAGCATGTCCTTGTAAGCCAAGGCCTCAAAAGGCCTGTGTGTTTCTATTTCGTTGTACTTTCGAGCCTTCCATCAACATGAAAACATATCCTGGTTTAAGAGTTATGTAGAGGAGAGCTGAGTCACCCTAGTCACCCCAGCTGAATTCATTTTAGATCAGTTGACAGCCAGATATGCCCAGATGTATTAGTTTTCTATTGCCATTGTAACAAATTACTATGATTTTAATGGCTTAAAAAAACACATTTATTGTTATTGATCTGGAGGTCAGAAGTCTAAAAGGGGTCCACAAAGCTGCATTCCTTCTGAATAATATGGACCTTTTCCTGCTATCAGAGGCTGCCAACATTCTTTGAGTCATGAATCCTTTCTCTCTCTTCAAAGCCAGTGACATACCATCTTCTCTCCTCTGTGACCTCCTGCCAACCCCTTAAAATAACCCACCCAGATAATCAGAAACAATCTCTTCATCTCAAATCTTTAAATTAATCACATTTGCAAAGTTCCTTTTGCCACTTAAGGTAATATACTCACAGTTTCCAGGAATTAGGAGATAGACATCTTTTGGTACCATTATTCTGTCTACCATACCAGCTGTATGAGCAAGCTAGACAAAAATTAGCAGATACAGATGTCTGAGCTCATTGTTGTGTGTGACTGGGGTTTTGAGATCGTTTGTTATGTGGCATTGTTTTATCAACTCATACCTGAAACATAGCGATTGAACTAC
>VMDR010018428.1:0-19193 GCA_007922815.1 Macrotus californicus
TCCTTCATGTAAAATAAGTGTAATAATAGATTTATTCCACTTACAGAATTCTGAGGATTCACAGTAATTATACTCACACACACACACACACACACACACACACACACACACAGTTACAGTGGTTGCTTCAGTTCTTGCCCATTAATAAATACATGCTTCTTTAGCTGTCATCACCTCCATTTTCATTCAGTGGGATACACTAGAAAAATGGACTTGGCCTTAAAGGTTTTAGAATACCTAAATCAGAAAGGTAGATAGGATTGACCTAGGAAAAGACTTAAGAACATGAAGGTATCTACAAGATGGCCACTGTTAGGTCCTGTGATGGGTTAATGGCATAGGATGTAAAGGAAAAGGCTACCAGTGCCGTGAGCATACAGAGGGTCTGGAAAGATGAGTGGATAATCTTACCTTATAGAACTGTGCATGCAAAATACAGATACGGTGCACAGTAAGCTTACCTTTGCTCTGTTGTCCGTTTCTTTTGAAGACTTCCATCTTAGTCTTAGAGAGGGGCTCGTGACAGGTTTCCTCATCAGGTTCTTTGGCTAGTTTCCTGAAAGTGAAAAGATTTGAGATGGGATGTGGAATTGGAAAGCTCAAGATGCAGCTTTGTTTAACAAGTCAAGGATTGTGAACTAAAAGATAAACAGCCAGTGTGGGTTTGTATTGGTTCTTCTACAATGGTCTTTGGCAAGTTGTTAAATCTCTGAATTTTCCAGACATCATCAGGGAAATGAGAACAATGATAAGACTTTTCTCTCAGTGTGTACGTGTGCAGATACACAAAAAAGTGCATGTGCACTTGGGTCATTGCACTTGGCGAGTAATGCTAAAATAAATGCCCATCACAAAAATCATGCTGTAGCCCTGGCTGGTGTGGTTCAGTGGATTGAGTGCTGGCCTACCAACCAAAGGGTTGCAGGTCCAATTCCCAGTCAGGGCACATGCCTGGGTTGGGGGGCACATGAGTACAATTGCACATGTATGTTTCTCTCCCTCTCTCCTTCCCTTCCCCTCTACAAATAAATAAATAAAATATTTAAAAAAAATTATGTTGTAGCTCCAGTTAGGTGCTGTTTCAACCATTGGAGCTCTCAAAACCCTTCTTCAAACTAATTTAGCTCTATCAGTGGCCTCTGCAGGTTCAGCTCAGCCCCTACCCCTTGTCCCAGTAACCTACGGTGGTATACTTCTCTAGCTGACTCTGACGCATAGACTCTTACACAGCACTTGTGCTTGGTTTTCCATGCCAACACAGTCCAGCGAAGAGTCTAGCTTCCAGTTTGGCAAGACAGTCTGTCCATACCTCAGTTTGCTTATCTTTAATATGTGGCTAAATGGTTACTCCCTGTAAACAGGAAAATTCTGCCCATCTCCTGGAATGATGTTATGGAGGGAAATATGTCCCCCTAGATAGGTTGAAGCCTAACCTCCAATGTGAATATATTTGGAAATAAGGCCTTTGAGGAGGTCATTAGTGTTAAATGAGGTCATAAGTGTTTGGCACTAGTCCAATGTCATTTGGTGGGAAGGCACACCAGAGATGCACATGCACAGAGATAGACCCTTTGACAACACAGCAAAATGTGATCATCTGCAAGCCAAAAATGGAGGTCTCAGTAGAAACCAAACCTGCCAACACCTTAATCTGGGACTTCCAGCCTCCAGAACTGTGAGGATGTAAATTTCTATTTTTCAAGCCACTCAGTCTGTGGTATTTTGTTAGGTATGGCAGTCCTGGAAGACTACCGATAATTATGAGAATCAAAGAGATGATATATATATATATCACTGTGCCTGAAACAATACCATTTATAAGTGTTCTGCATAAGGATATTATATTCATACATAGTGAAAAATAAGCAATTAGAAACTAATGTTCCACATAGAGATTTCGTAGAAAAAGAGGAGAGATTATGGCAAAAAGATGCAAAGATCCAAGAAATATATTCAAGGATAGTTTACGTTGGTCAGGGTTATAGATGGAAGTCTAGGATGATCTCTGAGAATCTCAGGAATCTGGTGTATTTAAGTATGACATTGGATGAAGGAAAAGGGTATTCTCAGGGCCTTTCACGCTTATATGTAGAATAAATATTTGGGGTGCTTCTTCATCTTTTCAATGTAAAATAAATATTGCAGTAACATTTTTTATGCTTACTCACTGGGAATGAAAACTCATTTCCTTCAGGATACTTAAGAAGACTACGAGTATGTATAATCTTGGAGGTATTCCCAAATCCCCACAGGTGAATGGTAGGCTCTCACCTTCTCGAATCTAAGCATCAGCCCAGTGTGAACTTGAGGGTGACATCCGGTTGCCATGGGACCCCATCGGATGGCAGTGGAGATAGGATGAGAATCCAGCCACAGCTGGTAAGAACAGAGTCACCGCAGGCCAACTCTTCATCTGTGCTGGTTGCAATTACCACACATTTAGCGGGCCAGATGAGCAGACTAAAAATATAATGTGAAAATCGAGCCAGCATCATTGACCTCCCTGGGAAGGGAAATGAGTCTGGATCCCCAATACATATGCTGAAGCCAGCCTAGCACTTAGCACCCAGGGGCGCGAGCAAGGCTGTATTTAAGCTTTTTCTTCGGCACCAATTCAAAAGTTCCGTCGTCCTCATCCCTTCTGCCTCCCCTTATCGCCTCCTAGGTTCCAGTCCTAGGAGATCTAGGGAGACGAATGTGGCATAGGAAGAGATACCTGCAGCTTGCAAAGGTATGCTGGATTCTTAGTTCTTTTACCAACACAATGCAAATTATCTTGGGTAACTTTTTCTGTAAAAGTACTCTGAGATTCAATGAAGACATAGTTTGTTTTATTTTTTCCTAAGATTTCATGTTTTAAAAGGGCGTTATTTTTTAATAGCTGTAATATTCAGATTGTTCTAGATTTAATTGAACAAATTTAGGAAGGCTCAGATGAATAACCCCAAATCTTTGCTTTGTAAGAGCATGGCTGGCCTGTGTCAATAATCATTGTGGGGACACCGTCTCCGCCCCACAGCTCACGTCTCAGACATGGGCTAGTGTGTCTCCCTCCGACGACACCCTGAATACCTCCATGGAGAGGGTCTTCGATCCCACACCAGGAGCCATCACAGTATGCATTTTAATGTGGCATGCTTGCACTCTCCAAAATGAATGCCTGACACCAGCAATAACTGAGGTGTCAATTCCTGTTAACTGCCCGTGCTTTGGCAGATTTTTGTCAATCCATTTATAATGTGTGTAATTGATAGCGACGGAGAGAGGCCACTGCCATTAATTCACTGCAGATTGCTGATGATTATTAGGGATGATGGTGGTGGTTTTTGTCTCCTGCCAATCAAACCGTACCATTTCCACATTAGTTGTATTAGATAAGAAAAAATAATACAATATAAAGTTCGAGAGGTTGATTCATACTTAAATGAAGCAAACCTTTATTGAATATTTGCTCTGTGCTAGGGACTGAGCTATGTACTTTGCATTTGTTCTGTACGTTATTATTTACAGGGATAATTTGAGGCATGTACACTCTCCTGCATTTCAGTAATTTCTACGAATCAAAGTGTAAATAATATGTGTGATTCAAGAAGTGATCCCTCAGGCCTTTAAGAAACATGGGTTGAATTTCAATGTGTCGCCCAGGGTGATACAGATATACCTGAAACAAGGTGTTTCTTACCCAACCATTCCCCAACCACATCAGAAACTTTGTTCTGGCTGGTAAATGGAGCTTCACACAGTCAAGGTAAAAAATAATAATAATAATAACACAGTCTCAGCTTCCCTGGAGGTTAAGTATATTCATATTAACATATTAAAAGGCTTTTAGAAATTCAGCTCTAGGGAAAACTTCCTAACTTAGTTTAACCCAAGGTTTGCCAAACTTAATAGACTGAGAAAAACAATTGTCATATAACAACCACAAACAATCCAGGGCACAGAGATTCTATGCTCATTGAAAAATAGTGGTCTCAATCCATAAGATGACAGAGAGTAAACTTACCTTGCTATGCAAAAACCCTGTAAACATTTAGGTACAAATAAGTAAAACATCCAAAGTTGTCACTGTGACAAATTTTATATACCATGGGTTTTCCTATGTTTTTGTAACAATAAAAATGTATTGTTTAGGGAATTCTCAGAGCACAGAATTACTTTCCAGACCACGTTTTTATTTGTTGTGGGAGATGGTAAAGAAAAGTGGCTAAGAACTTGGGGTTCTACAGTCAGAAAGGCTTGAATTTAAACCCTGGCTGTAACACTTTTGTGAATGGCTCTAGTAAAGTAACAGGACCTTTCTAAGCCTTCTTTTTTCTTTCTCTTTTATTTTTTTTTAAATCTGCAAATAAATGTCTTATTATTTCCAATTTGCTGAATTGCCGAGAAAATCAAATGAGGATAAAACAGTCCTTTGTACGTACCAAGCTTCCAAGAAAGATTAGCTCCAACTAGATTTATCCATGATAATCAGGGGTCCCATGGAAACCATAGAGAAGAGTCTAGACACAGTGAAATGGGGAATAGAGAGCCATTTTCTTCAGTAAGGTATTGACGTGAGAATAAACACTGTCAGGTATTATAAAGAAGAACCTGGGTAGTTTAATTAAGGAAAAAAAGAAGAGAAAAAGAAGAAGAAGGGTTTTACTGAGGACACAGAGGCAGGCCAGGTGGAAACAAGACCTGGAACTACATTTTTAATAGCCTAGAAATGGAAAGGAAAGGTTGAGACTATTGCAGTCCTGTGTTCTTCCTTGATGGAAAAAAGAAATTCCTAAGACTCCAGGATGCAATGACACACAGTCAAGTTTATTCAGATATACGTATTTTATTCTATAAAAAGCAATTTCACTGATAAGCTTATAAAAACAGATATGCATTATGGTGACTCTTGTGAAACCACCAGGCTGTCACGGCCTCTGGTAGTTCCATTTGCATGCTAATGAAACCAGAGGCCAGATGCCACTAATTACAACCCAGTCACTCTGTCCAACACCCCACAACCAACTGCTATTGAATGGACCTCATTCCATTATGCAAATGATACTTAGGAAGAACAGAAATAAATTCTAAATAGTGGCAGCCAGAGCCATATATTGGCAGGAGGTAAATTAATAAATATATTTAAAAAATGGACATTAAAATTATTATTCAACACTATATCAATCGTGACTAAATAAATATGGAACAGTACAAGTCTTTTTTTTTCCCTAGTGTCCAGTGTAATAGAGTAAAAATTCCAGTAACTTGCTACGGCATTCTAAACTGTATTTTCAGAAATCATCAATCAGGTTGCCGAAGTATGAACTAAATTTTCCTAATACACTCAAGTTGTTTCTTTTTAATTAAGAAAACAAAAAAAAATGCTTAAAGGGTGTTTTTCTTCTTGTGAGTCATAAAGTTCTTATGTCTAGATTGCATGTCTTTATCCAAATAACTAGTTAATAAGGAGGAAAAAAAGACATTGATTTGTTACTGGTGGTTCATGATACAGAACTTGTTAAAGTATGTTGTATGAATGATGATATCTATAGACAGTCTTTCCAGACTGCTGAGAGTGGGCTGAGAGCAGGGAACAGGAGAGATGAAGCTGGGCCATGGGGATGAAACCTGGAACCTGCTTCTGTAGGGAGCCATGCCTTGGGGTCCTAAGGGCAGGGCCTGCAGCCAGATGATACCTTCACAAACCACCCTGGACCATGGCACCATGGCAAGGACATTGAGTTTCTCAGCACTTCCGCATTGAACCCAGTGCATGAGTGCATGCTCCCCTGCCCCCAGGCAAGATGGTGGCAAGAGGAAGTTCCTACACTGAGCAAGATAATTAGCAAAATAGCCCAGCAAGGTAATTAGATAAGAGGAGAAAAACCCTCCTTCTCTTTCTGGTACCAAACTGGGAGTGGGACCAGATGAAGGCAGGCACATATGCAATAGAAGGTAAATGGTGGCAGGGGGAAGTGCTGGATCCAAAAGGCCTGTCAGTCTAGCCCTGGGGGAAGAAGGGATTGGTTGGGAGGTGAACTCATCCAAAGTGCAAAAATGTTTAGGAAATTAATTGGTCATTCTGAGAAAGTACTTGGTCTGTCCAACACCTGAAACTAATATAAACCCAGGGGAACAAAGAAATCTGTTCACTTGTTCATCATTTGTTGCTTAGGACCTGCACTCAGAAGGTGCACTGGTCTGTCCTCTCCATGGGCCCTATGACCTTAGCAGTCATATGACCATGGCCTCTAGGAGGGAATCTCTTTCTTGCTGACCTGGTGGAACATTCACTGGTACCTTTGTGCTCTCTTCAGCCTAGAAGTGCAGGATCTTGTGTCCCTAGAAGCCACATGGTCCATGGTGGCACCAACTCCAGGATGATACTTTAAAATGGAGCAGGAATTCCGAGCATTGTCTTTTGTTTTGGTCTTGCTGAGGATAGCTGGGTTTTTTTCTGGGTTTTGCAGAGGAGATGAGCTTTGAGATGAGGAGTTCCCCATTCTCCCAGAGTGTTCAGCATCTGAATATAAATGCTCTTCATTTCTTACCAGCCTCTGGCTCTTGAAATTGCTTTTTGGTGACAGTAGGCAGGTGAACACCACTTTTCTTAGGTAACAGTGGCCTAGGACTATTTTTCTTTTCTTTTCTTTTTACAAAAATAATGTGTATGGGGAGGCAGACTGTAAAATTCAAAGAAGATGGGTTTGGATAGATAAACTATTTGTTATTTGGGAAGGTCACTTCAATCCTCCAAGCTTTAATTCTCTCCTGTCTTAAATAAAAATAGCAATACCTACTTGTAGACTCAATGTGCTAAGCAAAGGAGACAATGTGTTTACAGAACCTCGACCTGTGCTTGCAACATAATAGGTGTTCAAATAATAGTAGCTACCCTTTTCCATTGCATACCCACAGCTTTTCTAGATTTGTCTCCAGGACAAGCTGAGTGTCTCTTAACGTACTTGGGCCTCTGTTTCTTCGATGTCAAAAAAAAAAAATCTTTGGACTCAGTGGTGCCTAAGAGCCCCTCTTACTCTGATTTTTAGAATGACATGGAGAAAGGAGGAAGTTGAGAAGTATTTGAAATCAGGCCCTTTCAAAAGGCCTGTTTTCTGCTCTGGTTTGGAAGCAGCTTACCTGGAAGTGCATTGAACATAACAGCCAGGTGTTAATGCTGAGAAATGAGCCTACCCAAAGACACTGCCTTACAGGGATGTGTGAGTGGAGATCAGCTCTCCCTAAGGCAATGTCAGTATCTGACATCGTTTTGCATGAAAATCACAATGAGAGTGTAAAATACATTTCCCACATCTCTATTAGCTGCCTGCTCTTCTCATGGAACATTTCGCTGACTCCCAACTGATTGAACTCCTCATTTTCTGACCATATACTTTCTAGTTTTCCAGCAGTTTCTGATTATTTGCATTTTAATCCATAATTACGGTAACCTGTTACATATTTAACTAGCTGTGATGAATATATTATGCCTTATGGCATTCAATTTTTACATTAACTCATAAAATAAGGTCTTACCCAACCGGATATTGTGATTATATTCTCAGAAAACCTTCTCCTTGGCTCTACAATCTACCTTGGCTGTAAGACATGTTGTGAGAATTCTACTCAAAGAGGTTCCTTTAAAACAAATGAAACTAATAATCGAAGTTCCAGTGGAATCCCCTGGTCTCTCACAAGGCTGATGGATGGCATTTAGTTTTTGCATTGCACCTTGCCTTGTACCAGTTGTCCCAAACAACCTTCCCAAGAGCTTGGCACATAGACCCATTTGACAAGTACAGACTGGATTTGACAAGTACACAACTGAGTGAAGCGTGCAGATGATGTATCTCAGACAGGAGAGTTGGGTCTTAGTAATGGTAGATAATTTCTCTAAAGTCATATGGCCCCTAAGTAAGAGAGTCAACATCCAAATTCAGATCACTTTGATTCTGATCCCCATGTCCGTAACAAGGATGTTAAACTGCCATCCTGATCTGCTTCGGGTTCTTATTTTTCACTTTAAAAGAGTCCTTGGCAGGCAGTGGTAGCCCACTAAGTTTGAGCGTTTGTGCTTCTGTACTCTAGGGAGAACTTACTTAAGGAATCACTCAACACAAGGAGAGTCAAAGTGAAAAATTCTTACATAATAGCTGGTAGGAAGGACAGGGGACAGGGTGTTTCCCAGGAAGTATTTATTGGAGTCTGATAAAGGAGGTTTTTAAGTGTGGAAGCTAGTATTTCCCCTTCTGAGGAAACTAAATAAAAAGGCTCCAGTTTACTGCGCCTGGACTGAATGGCACACAGAGATGGGGAAGAACAGGGCTGGCTGAATAGGACTGCAGGCTCCGGATGAAGGCAGACAGAAAGGTGGAAGGACACATGGCTGGAGGTGAGACATTCTCTTGGAAGTAAGTGATGAGCAGCACTCTTCAAGAATGTTAGAGTAAGATGGAGTATCTCTCACTGATAGAAACTGGCTATTAAAGTGAACTGCAGAGAGTGTTTAAAAGGAGGAAGATTTGGGAATCACATGCTTTTTGGTAAGAATACTCACTCCACTCTTAGGAGTGCTATGAATTTGATCAAATTGTTTAATCTGTCTGAGTCTGTTTCTTTGCATGGAAAGCAGAAATGATAATATCTAACTCACAGGATTGTTGTGAAGGATAAATGAGATTTTGCATGGGACACTTTTTGCCAGGTTCCTAAAACATAATGTACAATAAATATTGGCTTTCACTCATATCCACCTGTGCAAACACTAGGAATTTTATGGGAGCAAAGACTTTGTAAAAATAACATTTTATCAGCACAGTAGATGATTGGCGGAAAGAAGGAAAGATTAATCCACAGATGACCTCAACAGAAAGTGTTTTTTTCTCATTTTAATTTTTTTGTTGTTTGTAGTCCTGAGAAAGTCTGTGTCCAGTTCCTTAAAGTGGATGAGATAATCATTGGGAATAATGCCCACAGATTTTCAGGTGGAAGTAAGAGCAAAGTAAAAATCTCAGAGTTGTCAGAGAAGGCATTAGAGAGGCACCCTAAACAGTCACAACTATGACCCTGGACACAAAGTTCCAGTATTGACAATGACTGTTCTCTGTGATCGGGAAGCCATGGTATATCCCTCAGCCCCCCCTCTGTAGTTCAGGAGCCGTGAGATCTGCCACACACCAGTGAGCCTTTGACAGTTCACTTTCATCATCTGTGATATAAAGCTAACACCAATATCCTAAGATGGCTGACAGTATTAAACAAGATAAAGTTAATAAAACCCTTGGCATAGACCTCGGTCCATAGAATGCACTGCAGAAGTAGCAGCTAATTCTATTATTATGATAATTAAGATGCAATTGCACCAAATTCTAGCAACCTTTGGCCTTGCTTGTTTCAATTTCAGCATTACAAATGGCTGTACGGGTCCTGGTTAGAATTCCCAGATACTTTTTGGAGTCCGCTCATATTTCATGAGTGCTAAGAAACAGCCTGTCTCAAAACTTCATGACCTCTGTGCCAGTTTTAACAATTCCACTGTAAACTGGAATTCAGTCCCTAGTGTCCATGGAATAATTTTAGGCCACTGCTGACTTCACAGGCAAAAACAAACACGTTTAATGAATCAATCAGTCCTGTGCTTCTAACATGACATCTGAGGGACAGGAGGATGCTTCGGTTCCAGCAGCCTCATCAAGGGCAATGTTGTCCACTTAATGGAAATGTAATTGCTCCTCATTTCTCTTTTCTCATTAAGTCAGTCCCATACTTGGAAGTCTCATAGCAGTGATCTACAAATTTATAAGAAAAGATGCCCCTTGCTGAGAGCTGAAAGGCCACTAAAGCCCAGCCTCATTGCTTACTCCTGAGTGCCGTATGTAGCACTCACACGATATTTTACAACTCAGCACCAAGGCAACCAACAACCCAATTAAAAAATGGGCAAAGGACCTGAGCAGACACTTCTTCAAAGGGGACATGCAGATGGCCAATAGATATATGAAAAGATGTTCAAGCTCACTAATCATCAGAGGGATGCAAATTAAAACCACATTAAATCCTCACACCTTTCACAATGGCTATCATTGCCGATCAACCAACAACAAGTGCTGGTGAGGATGTGGAGGGAAGGGAACCTTTGTGCACTGTTGGTGGGAATGCAGTTTGGTGCAGCCACTGTGGAGAACAGTTTGGAGGGTCCTCAAAGTGTTAAACATGAAACTGCCTTATAATCCAGCAATTTCACTTCTGAGAATATGTCTGAAGAAACAAGAAACACTGATTTTAAAGAATATGTACCCCCCTATGCTCATTGCAGTGCCATTCACAAGAGCCAAGATCTGCAAACTGCCCAAGTGCCCAACAGTAGCTGAGTGGGTCAAAAAGCTGTGGTACATTTATAGGAAGGAATACGACTCAGTTGTAAATAAGGAAATCTTACCTTTTGTGCCCGCATGGATGGACCTGGAGAGTATTATACTAAGTGAAATAAGCCATTCAGAGAAAGACAAACACCATATGGTTTCACCTTTATGTGGGATCTAAAGAACAAAGAAAAATAAGAAACAAAATAGAAACAGACTCTTAGATACAGGGAACAGACCAAAAGCTGTCAGATAGGAGGGGATTGGGGAATGGGATGAAAAGATGACTGGGATTCTGATGATGGATTTACCACTAACCTCAGCAGCTTTGACAAGTCACCTTTTTTGCAGGCCTCGCTGAGTCATCTATAAATCATTTAATGTTTCCCAAAATGTGGACCATGAACCAATAATACTTAGGTTTCATAACAGCAGAGATTGGTCTGATTTCTTCAGTACCAAATCACACAGGACCTAGAACAGTGTCCGGCATGTGAAAAATGCTCAGATATTGGCTGGATTAATGAGTAAACTAAATGAAACAATGGGTTTACTAGATTTCAGAATGTAAGGCCTGACACAAAGTGGCTGATCTGCCATAGACTTGTAGTCTCTGTAAATTCTGGTAGCTTCATCTATAGTCTCTGAACAAAGATACTTTGGGAGCAAAAGGGTCACTATTAATAATACACCAGGACAACAGGCATTAGCAGGGTCTGTCCCGGCCAAGAGCAGTAACAGAGTCAGGTTCATCACTATATGGCTTCCAAACGTCCTGTTCAACATCACTGAAAGGCTCCAGCCTTTGCACACCCAGACATTTTCCCCAGAAGGAGCACGAGAAAGGGAAAACAAAGTGAGAACTTTAGCATTTACCTATAAGAAAGTGAGTTACTTGAAAACACACTTCAAAATCAGAAGTAACTACAGTGCTTTCAATTAGCAAGTTAAAATCTGCTTTTCTACATTTAACAACATAGCCGGTGGAGGCTCCCCCCCCCAAAAAAAAAAAACAGAAAAAAAGCAGTTAGTTACAAAGGTAAAGAGGATGCATTTACTCTGCTCATTTATGTACTAATGTGCAAATTTCTACCCTTCTGAAGTTCTTCCTACCTCTAATATTCTATCATCTCTGTGTGTGACAGACCCCTATGGCCAATGAATCACAATATAAATGAGTACCAAATTCTTGGCTGGCATCTGAACAGGAACTCAGTCAGAGGCACTTAAGTCCAAGGTGTACTTAATCTATTGTCCTTAATGAATAAGCCTGGGTGTGCATTTGCATTACAAAAGTAGCAGATCTTCCTTTTAATATCCTGAGGCCCCTACTTGTGACTATGAACAAAGGATGTTTAAAGGCACAGAGTCTCAAAGCCTGAAAGCCACATAGGGACTGAGATGTGAAACAACTTGAGAGAATTCTATTTCAAAGACACCTTTTCTGAGCATTTTTTAAATATGATTTTAAATGTGACGAGGAAAAACAAAACTTCTTGGAAAAGTTTTTGTTCAAATCTCAAGACACAATGCTTTAGCAAGTGTACCAACACAGTAATCAAAGAGCCCCTAAGAAGTGAGGGAAGGGCTGGGACAGAAGAGGAACTGGAGATTTGCTTTGGCTCAGACATTTCTGTGAGAGCCACTCAGTGAAGACTGGAGAGTGACTGACAAGCTGGAGGAAGCCCCACAGCACAGCTCTGTGATGCGCAATCTGGGTTGTCCCATGAGAGAGAGAATCCTTCGAATGAAGTCATGTCCAATAGGAAATCTTTAAGGGGGAAGGATGTTGTTTTTCATTTATAAAGTTTTAAAGAATAGAATATAATCCAAACACCTCTGAGTTACCTTGAAAAAAAAAGACAGATTTTGAGAAAAATACAGGAAAAATTTAGGTAGTTTTACCTTAAAATATCTTAGTCATCTTGGACCAAATTTGCATATTATGCAAATGAAAGACAATAGCCCCATTGGAAACCTTGACCCACCACTTATCTATAATTTCTGGTAAAAAGAAGTAATTGTTGATACATTTGGATTTTATATATTTAGAGTTTGTTATAAAAATAAAGTTCTTTGTAAAGAAATTTCCCTCTCCTTTTAATTCAATAGTTATTAATCTCTGCCACCACCTTTATTAATTCTGCCATTTATTTTCTAACCCCTCACCAATACTTATTGATATAACTTGGTGGTGTTTTTATTGTCTGAACCCGCATGATGCAAACTTACAGTTGCTTCCCACGTTCAGAAATTAACCCAATAATCAGACAGCACAAGGAGATGACATTAGTTTCACGTAAGGAAAAACTTTTCAATTCTTAGCACTTACCTACTCCACTCTCCATACTTATAAGGAGTAACTTCACCATGAACACCAAGCTGCTGTTCACTCTTCAGGTTTATTAAGGGCCTAAAAATGGCCAAGCACTGTGTAATGTGCAAATATGATTATTATTATCCCTCCCATTTGGACCTCAGAGTCCAAGGGAGAGACACCTACAACTTCCCTGAATACTGTAGATGAAAGAGGGCACCTCTCCACAGGCTGGAGGGTTTAACATGCTATTTCTTAATGTATGAAGTCAACATTACTGAGAAATCAAATAACTTATAAGAACTCTTCTAATTTTAGAAATCAATGTATATCAATTATGAGAAAAGGGAAAATGCAGGTTTTATGTTATATTATTTTGCATGTGCAAGGTGGATATTTGGGGCCATATTAATATTGGATTTTTCTAGTGATCACCTGTGTAAGGTATTTTATAATTTGACTTGACAAAGGGTAAGTGCTTAGAGGCTCATTTCTTCACCTTAGCTCTTACACCAAATCCAGTTTTCAAACGTAGATAATGTCGTGTGTAGGTGGCCACACTTTCGAAGACAGGAGAAAAATCAATACATGCACTTCTAAATTATACAATTAGCCACAATTAGTTTGGACTTATTTTATCTATAACACATTGGAGGACTATGGTACACATGGCTACTTATTGACTATGTTTATTTTTCAAAGTCTTTGTTCCACCTTTTGCAAAATGACCATCTGTCTCAAAACGTATGGTATGGTCTGTACAAAGTCACACATGTACTATTCTTAGAAGCACAGTAAAAGACCTGGTAAAAATGTTGGTAGTGTAATTTTTTGTTGTTCTTGTCATTTTTTTCCTCAATGAACTAAGGTTTTAGCTTATAGAAAGTGATAAGAATAAGTAGAAGCATACGCCAAGTTCATGAATAGGAAGAACTAACACCAATAAAATGTCCCTATTACCCAAAGCAATCAGTAGATTCAGCACATTCCTATCATGATACCAATGGTGTATTTCACAGAGGTAAAACAAATATTCCAAAATGTAACCACACAAGACCCTGAATAGCCATGGAACTCTTGAGAAAGAAGAACAAAGTTGGAGGAATCATGCTATCTGATGTCAAACTCTACTACCAGGCCAAAGCACCATGGTACTGGCATAAAAACACATCTAGATCAGTGGACCAGAATAGAGAGCCCAGAAATAAATCCATGGCTTTAAGGTCAATTAATATTTGATAAAGGAGGCAAAAACATACCATGGGACAAAGACAGCCTGTTCAGTAAATGTTTGGGGGAAAATTGGGCAGATACATACAAAAGAAAGTGGCCACCTTCTTTCACCATACACAAGAATAAACAAAATGAATTAAATTCTTAAATGTAAGACTTGAAACCATGAAAATCCTAAAAGAAAACACAGGCCGTAAAATCTCAGACATTTCTTGTAGCATTATTTATTCAATGTGTATTTAGTAAAATTAGATTGGTGTTCAAAAGTTTTCCAGTAATCTATAACAAACTCGATCAAGGTAAAGGGATCTTACGTGAATAACTTACTCGAATTATGCCGAATGAAAAATTTAGACTAAAAATATTTAAGTGAGCTTCTCATGGTCCTACAAGTTGACTCTATTTGCTTTCTATTTTTCTAATCACTGAATACTGAATGATAAAACCTGCTTAGGACAGGCACGTATTTCTGTTTTATTTCAATTGCAATTTGACTCATTAGTAAGTGTAAAACTGACAGGCACATATTGATTTGCTCAAACAAGTTTAGAAAGCAAGTTGTTCTGTAAGAAAAAGAAAAGTAGGACATTGATTTATGTCTGTGTTTCACTTTTACCCAGATAAAGTTGGTCACAAACATCCGTGGACATTTTGTAACATCTCTGTGGCTATTCCTTCCCCAAAACTAACTTTTCCCTGCTCCACTCACAGATAACCTTGTAGATATTTATAGTTTTAGAGGGGGGAAATAACTAAGAGCTAATTGCAATTACACATTGGTGGAAAGTAGCTCTGTCATGAGTGCCAATCAGAAATATATGTCAAAAATGAGACCTTCTGTCTTATTAAAGCTGACTTAGCAGAAAAAGATAAGATTTAGGACAAGTCAGAATTCTTGTTTCATTGTCCTATTTTCAGTAAAAGATGGAATTTAGGACAACTCAAAATGCTCTTTTTTGCCCTATTTTATTACATCTATGTTTATTCATATTCAGCAAAAAAAAAATTCCCAGTTTTAGCCTTTGGTTTCTTCATT
This sequence comes from Macrotus californicus, assembly GCA_007922815.1. NCBI lineage: Eukaryota > Metazoa > Chordata > Mammalia > Chiroptera > Phyllostomidae > Macrotus > Macrotus californicus. The sequence continues at coordinate 14,930 of VMDR010018428.1, forward strand.
TCGAAAAAAAAAGTAATTTTCCCAAATTCATTTTATTTTTTAATTTAAAATTAATATATATGATCAGAAAAAATAGGAAAATTATTTAAACTGGAGCAACATGTAAAAGTGGCCCAGCATTGCCCTCGCAGAGGGATAAACTCTGCTCTCTACAAACTCTTGAAATATTTCTTTGTGGTGTGCTCACGTTGTTCTGTTCATTGCATTTGTTGCGATCATGATACTTGCACAGGTTTGCTTTTCTCATTGATTTTTATATCACAAACATTTTATTCATTGCTATAATCTTCACGGTTGAAGATTCTAATTAGATAAGTTCCAATCTGTTGTAGAGATGTCCCATGTTTACTTAATATTTCTTCTGTTTTAGGCGTTTCTTTTCTTTTAAGACTTTATATATTTCAATGATGTGTTAGATCTACTCATTACCTTCTCCAGGTTTCTACTAATTTATCAGGATAAACTTCCGGAAATAAAATCAATACGTCAAACTTTAGGAACTATTCTAGACTGTTGCTCCCTGGCGTATTAGAACGCATGTGTTGGTAACGAATTAGAGGGTGGTACATGTACATTCTAACCAATCTCTTTTACTCATTTACTCTTATACCATGCTGAATCGAAACCTAGCATTTCCTCGAAAGGTAATGCATAGACAAGTCTGATAAAAATACAGATTCTGATTTAACAGCTCTGGGGTCAGGCCAGACCACCTGCATTTCTAAGAAGTTCCTGAAGTCTGACGGAAGTACAAGTCGTACCCCATAGCTCCTTCACTGTTCATGGTGACAATGACTCTGCCATAGCATATGAATATGGGGTGGATTCATATGCTTCTTTATTCAATAAAACTTTTAGTACTTCTTCCAACCTGTCGATGCTGTTAAATCCGCTATTCATTTTTTATACTACCACTTTAAATGATATTCCTTGGAATTAATAGCCAGTAGATTTACATATAAACTCTCTTGACTGAGTGTGTTGTGTGCAGATGCATATAATTTTAATAGGGCTTCAATTCAGGCAGGGAATCAGATGTTTTAAAATCTGCATTTATTTAAAACCGAATGACATCGATTATATTAGTTTTACAACAAACAAGTTTATTAAGCTTAAAAATGGTCCAATGTAATTATGAACTCTGACATTGACTTCAAATCATGTAAATCATAGATTTTATACACTGATACTTTTTTAATTTGATTTCACTATCTTCCATCATCTAGACGCTTTGTTAGGCAATGTCTCTTTTTTGCCTCCCTGTTCTCCTTGGAAGGGCCCCTGTGATAATCCAACACAATCTTTGTTTTAAGGTTAGCTGATCAGCAAACAGTTCTGTCTGCTCCCTTAATTTCCCTTTGCCATGTAAGCTAACTCTCCAATTTCCAGTGACAACTTTGGGAAGGTATTATTTGCCTTTTCTGTGAATTGTTAATATTTTTAAGGATATGTGTATAGGAATCTTTTTCTGTAATTTAATTTTCTTGCACTATCTTTCATCAGGTTTTAATTTCAGGATTATTCCCATTTCGTGAAACAAGTTTGGTAGAATTCTGCTGCCTGAATTTTTTAAAAACTACTTTGTGTTAGTTGGCATTATTTCTTCCTTTTATGCTTGATACAATTTTTGAATTTGCCAGTGAAACCATTCTGGACTAGATTGTGTGTGTGCATGTGTGCATCTTTTTAATAATTTAAAATACTGATTTTATAGAGAGATATTCAAATATTCTCTTTTCTTATGAGTCACTTTTGGTAAGTTTTGCTTTCTAAGGAAATTTTCTATTGTATCTATGCTTTTAAATTAGTTTTTAAAATATTTATTATAATATTTTTAAATCTGAAAGTTCATGATTATCTTTATTTTTTTAACCTTTCTTTATTGCTCAAGTACAGTCATCTCTACTCTCCCCCCGCTACTCCCCCCTAACCCAGCCATCCCTACCTCCCACCCCTGACCCCACCCAGTTTGGTTTTGTCCATGTGTCCCTTATGGATGTTCCTGAAAACCCTTCCCCCTTTTCCCGCCATTATTCCATCCCACCTCCCCTCTGGTTATTGTCAGTTTGTTCTTAATTTCAAGGTCTCTGGTTTTATTTTGTTCGCTTGTTTGTTTTGTTGGTTAGGTTCCACTTGCAGGTGAGATTATATGGTATTTGTCTTTCACCACCTGGCTTATTTCACCGAGCACAATGCTCTCCAGTTCCATCCATGCTGCCACAAAGGATAGGAGCTCCTTCTTTCTTTCTGCTGCTTAGTATTCCATCATGTCTTGTAATTATACTCTCTACAGGGTCTGTTGTGATATCAACTCTTTAAAACCTGTTACCTGTGGTCTTTCTTTCTTTCTGTTTGTGATCAGTCTTGATAAGGATTTATTCCTTTCATTGAACATTTTAAAGAGCCTATATGTGGATTGAGGCTTTTTCCCATTGTCACTGCCCCGTTCATTGATTCACATTTTGGTACATGTTAACTTGATTCCCCTTTCATCATATACACATCGAAAGCTGTGAACCTCTCTACTCAGAGCTTGGCTTTAACTTCATTCTACAAGCAGTTAAGTCACATTTTCATTGTCATCCTCTCGAAATGTTTCCTGATTTCCCTTGTATTTCTTATTTGACCTTTGGACTATTTAGAGATGTGTTCTTAACTTTGAAATCAATGGGGGCTTTTATAGATATTTATTTTATGTGTAAAGTAATTCATTTTTGTCAGGAAAAGTACACTAAGAATTCATCGAGAATTCATTATGCCCAACTCTCTGTGGTGAACATTTCATGTCGCACTTGGAAATAATGTGCTTTCTATAGTTTTTGAACGTCATTTTCCATGTCAATTACTTGGAAAAAGAACAGATGAATGTCGTACTCCAATACCTTCCAGATTTATTTGTGGTGTGAAATCATTACTTTCGCCTTAGAGTTTTAATGAACTACCCACAGTATGAATGTTTCCCAGGACCCACTTTGAGAAGCAGTGTCCCAGGCAGAATAGAAATCCTCCTCTTTGGAGCTGTCACCATGGTCACTTAATTGTTCAACTTTGGGGGGCCCTTCCAGTGATGAGGTAGAAATAGGGTAGCTATCTAGTGTACGGGTCAGCGAATCAACCTGCACACATCAACATCTACTGAACGTAAACTACTTCCTTTTTGACATTGCAGGGAATTTTAAGAGTACAGATAAAAAAAATGACTAAAAATAAAACTTCATATAATCAAAGCATATTTTAAGATCAAATAAATTAAGAAAGCATATGTACATATAATTTTTAGTTAAGAATTTATATTTACACATTTTACATTTTTAAATACATATTATTTGAGGCAGTTCTTAACATTTGTAACTGCTCCTTTGAGCTCTGACACCTGGGCATTAGCCTCTACCCTCAATATTCAGGTTTAAGTACCAAAAGATAAATAAAAGTCAAAATAACTGTGAACTTAGATGAGATTAGTAAATAGCAGTTTTGACATTAGAGAATCTTTAGAGAATTTTTTAAAAAATTAAAATAGACTAATTCATTTTGACCCAGGTATCATGTATCAATATACTTTTCCGGTTTATAGTTAGCACCACAGATGAAACTAACAATTATTATATTAAATATTGTTTTTCTGAATGACAAATGTTACCTGGTAACACCAAAATTCCAATTAAAAAACTCCATTAACATACAATATTTTCCTTCTCATAAATATCACTTGCATTTCTTAGGAAAATAATGTGTACTCCTAGTAAGTATTCTGTATTTCTTTAAGGACTCAAAATTTGCACAGAAATTGTGTCATTTTCCCCCTAGTACCTATTGTTTTCAAATTTTGAAAATGAGAAATTATTTGCCTATTACCAATCTTGTTTTCTTTGGCACTTCTTATTTTAATAAAATGTTATTGTATCACAGCCTACATAAAGAAAGCCCTGCAAATCTTAAGTGAGGAGCCAGTTGAACTAACATTTCATAAAATAGACACCTATGTAACCAGGACCTCAATCAAGAAACCATCTGCCACACTGCAAAAGGCCCATTCCTTACTCTCCCCATCACTACCCCTTAGGCCCCAAGGTAACCTGACTTCTAAACCATAGATTGTTGATGGACATTATATAATGCAAAGAATGTTTCACATGCCTTTTTTGTCACCTTTCTTTTGCTCAATATTGTATTTGGGAGAGTCACCTGACCAGGTATAGTGGTAGTTCATGTGTTTTCACTGTTGAATAGTATTCCATTGTATAAAATTTTTATTTATCATTTG
>VMDR010018429.1:0-19192 GCA_007922815.1 Macrotus californicus
CTGTAGCAGTTATTTTGAAACTTTTTCATCTCATGGCAGACATAAGCTAATTACTAAAATTCTTTGGCACACCAGAAAATAAATTTTTTGCCTCTCTTACCAAAGGAAAGGTATAATTTTGATTCATTCACACTGGGCAGCTGTTGCTGTATTGGCTGTTGTTATTTTTTATTTGAAAATTGAAGGGAAGAGAGGTCAGTGCCCCTGACTAAATAGTCAGGTATTGCATGTTTTAAAAATTCTTGAGGCACACTGGTTGAAAATCACTGGTCTACAGAATTAAACAATCAATGAATCATTTGAAAATTTCTTTTTTTCTTTTAAAGATTTATTTAGTTATTTATTTTTAGAGATAGGGGAAGAAAGGGAGAGAGGGAGAGAAATATCAGTGTGTGGTTGCCTCTTGTGTGCCCCTAATTGGGGACCTGACCTGCAGCCTAGGTATGTGCCCTGACTGGGAATTGAACCGGTGACCCTTTAGTTTGCAGGCTGGCACTCAATCCACTGAGCCACACCAGCCAGGGCTGAAAATTTATTTTTTTCATTAACCAAGATCTGTGTGAGGGCTGGCTGTGATGTAGTTACACAGAGGGGGCCTTCTCAAGTGACTGTGTCCGCACCCATGCTGTATTTCTTCAGTGACTCCTATGGTAGGGATGAGAGTGTATTTCACCTTGTTGTACATGATTCTTTCCTGAAGTAACTGCTATCAGTTTATTTCCATGCTCAGAATTTCTTTAACCTCTCTCCATTGCCTCCCAGATGAAGCTCAGTGTCTACCTTTGGCACTGGGTGTTTATTACAGTCCAGTTACTTCCTGCTGTTTAACTTTGTCTCCCATGCTCTTCAAACCAATTCCCCACAGCCGACTGGTGATAGCCTGAAGCCACGATTATTCCTGTTTCTAGTGGCTATAGATGAAAATATCTACTTACCCGGAAAGTCTTTCTCTTGTCTGTATCTCTAGTCCTGTCCAGCTGTGTATTGCTAAATATCCCACTCTTCTGTGGGGTACTCTGGACTGGCCCCGTCTGCATTGACAATTGCCATTTATTTATATATTGACCTTTGTTTGGATTTTATTAAAAAGTTAATTTTCTTGCGTTGTTGTTCTGCTCTTTTGAGTTGATGTATGAATAGTTCAGCTAGTTTCGGAACTCTCAAATGGAGAGAGCCCCTTCCAGGCTACTGCGTGCGTCTTCGAGGTGGAGAGAAGGCCTCAGGGTCATTACCGCCTCAGGATGAGGGTGCTTGTCTTTGGGAACACCACACACAGCCCTATAATACTGTTGGCAACTCTTCTCAGATTAAAGTTGAGTGATAGTCACTATTGTTTGAGGGTGGTGCTTTCTGGATTCTTTACATTGGGAAAAGATTCTACCTGTGAGTTTGTTTTTATTTAAATATATTTTGCATTTTAGAGTAAAAATGTTTTTTCCTCTAATGGAGATTATTTTCTTTTTCTTTTTTCCCTTGAGATGGTGTTAAGTTCTTATGTAATAAGATGGGTTTTTGTTATTAGAAATACTGTTATTCCTTTGTTATGAAACAGAGCATTGTCAGGCTGTGGCTGGATGAGGTTTGCTACCAATAAAGAATCATCAGGGCAAATTGAACTTTTCGTTACAGATGCAAAAAATATTTCTGTTCTGCTTGTCCAAAGAGGATAAAAAGAAAATCCAGGCACCTTCTTGATTCAGGAGCTGCCAGGTGTCTGTGGCTCAAGGGCTGTTTCATGTCTCAGCCACGTGAGCTTGTCATTTGGGTTCTGACGTGCGTTGCCTTCCCTCCCCCCGGTGCGCTGTGCTTGCAGCGTGTGGTTCCGTGCCCTCGCTCTGAGGTGCTGCGAGCCCCTCGAAGAGTGCTGACGAACTCCCCTCCACGGCCCTTCGGCCTGTGGTACAGGTAGTGGAAACCACGCGTCGTTATCACTGTGGAGGCTTCTATTTGATACTGAATGTAGGGCACCATTCGTTGCTGCAGGGACATGATTAGGTAGTAGGTTCCGTTTGTTGCTGACTGTGAGTGGATGCACGTTATCGATCCCCTGTAGGTCCCGATGGTACAACTGACAACGAAGTGGTACCAGCATGATGGACCAGAGGGAGGCTGGGTGACTTAGTGCCGTGGTGGCCAAGGGAAGCCACTCAAGTCGGACCTGTAAGATGAAGAGGGCCTGGGCACTTTGGGGGGGTATGAGACAGGAAGATAAAGGGGTGTATTTGAGGAAGTGGGGATGGAGAGTTTTGGTAGGGTCTAGTGAGATGCAGGAGAACACAAAAGAATTAAGGATGGCTTCAAGGTTTCTAATATGAAAAAGGGACAGACATAGTAACATCTGGGAAGAGAGTTGTTTTGGAGAAAAAAATGTGACTTTGAAGTCAAGGTGGAGATGTTTTACTAGCGTGCGTAGGAGAGAGATCAGGCCTGGGAAGAGCGACTTACTAGAAATCCCTTGCGTTGCAGAAATAGTGAAGTGGTTCATGTAAAATGGCCTATAAGCTGCCTCAATATTATAGAAAATAGCAATGTGTTTTAATGTTAGGTAATTACAGGGTGTTTTTGTTTGCCTTGTTTTTTTTGAAGACCATTCAAAAAATAGCTAGAAAATATCCAGTAGGATAGGTGGGCATGTGTGGATTCTTCTTGGAATGCGGATCTGAATTTGGAATAACTCAAGCTGCAGTTAGAGGAAGAAAGCGTCATTTATTTGGCTCTTGACTGCTTTGCTCTCATCTTATCTCAGCCGCCTCTCCCCCAACCCCCCTGCCTCTTTTTGGTCTCAGTGCTTCTGCGAGGTAGACCAGTGTCTCGTTGCCACATGTGCATTAATATACGGTCCTCCAGTTTGCAGACTAGAAAATTCCTTCTTCCAAAGAAATGCGTGTGTCATATCGGTGGTTTAGTGGTACAGAGGTGATGAGAAAGGCCGAAGGCTACTGGACCAGTTTTATTAGCAGCTAGTTACTCTGAAAAGAGCATCCGATGAGCAGAAAAAAGAGGGAGATGACCCAGTGCTGGATATCTCTTCTAGGTCTCTGGTTTCTTTTTCGTAAGGTAGGGGCAGAACCATCTGCCGTCCGAAGTTCTGTTTTTAGGGCACCCATCTGTATCCATACTATATGTGTTCCTAATGAATCAAAACAGGGTTCCAAGTAGCAGCTCACAGAGACTATTTGTTCTTCATGTGACATTTATGTAGCGCTCTTATATTTGCCAAGACTTTTATTTTCCTAAACTCCACAGGAAGATAAGGCAACAGGAAGGTCTTCAACTGTTAAAACAGTTGATAAGCAAGCCTGCCATTGAAATTAATCCAGGTTAATCTTCTCAGAAAGCATGTGGTAAGGAGAAGTCGGGTCAGGTACAAGAGATTCATTCTTTGTCCTACGCCTCATGGCTAGCTAGCTCTTGTTAATTAAATTTTGGACAGCAACGGTCATTTTTCGTTAAGCATAAGAAAACATTACTTCGTTCTCCCTTTTCTGGTGGAAGCAATATACAGTAATTTCAGCACTGTGAGTGTCTCAGAAAGGATTGGGTTAGAAAGGCATTGAATCCACAGTGTAATTTTTGTCCCAGGATTATGTTATATGGCCTGCCTTTGTTTAGTGACAGCATTCCTCGAAGACTTTACTATTTTGGTATCAAGAGGTGTTGGTTTGGTAGAAAGAAACCAAAGTTACTGTAGAATGCTTTTACCAAAATGTTTACCTGCAGGCAGATAGGGCCATCGTGAAATGTAGTAACTGGTCTCTGTTCAGATTGAAGAAAGCTATGTTGTGGCTTCTTCACATGTAAAAATTTAAGGTGTGTTAAGTCATTAGATTCTAAAGGAATTAGGTACTTCTCTTCTTTCCTTTTTGTGAGTTCTTTCATTCCAGAGAACAAAAAGTTTACATATGCAGTTTATAGACATTTGTTAAATCTTAAGACGGTTGTTGCAGCCACAGAATCAACTCACTCGTTACGTAGTTGTGGGTCAGATGAATGAAGTGGTGAGTTCACTTACTGAAGAAATGGAGCCTTCAGTGTGTGCCAGGTTCTGTGTTGGGCCCGAAAATACAGTGGTGAACAATTCAGTCATAAGTTCTGTCATTATGGAGCAAATAGAAATTTTACTGAAGGATATAGATAAAATAAAAGGAAACAAGCAAATAAAATAATCATATACATCTAAGAATGAAATATACAAGGTACTGAAGTAGGGAGAGGCTTATTAAAGTGGATGAATACATCAAGTAAAAAAAAACCCTCTTAAACTTTTTAAATGACGTTCAGGGGACAGCTAAATTTTAATCATTTGCTTTGAATGTGCAAAAAGCTGTCTTAAATATCTACTTCAGTTTTCAAAAGCAGTTCTTTATCCCCCTCCCCCCACCTAGACCAACACACTTAAGAAATCCTACCCATTAAGGATGTGATTGTGTTTTCTTCCAGTTGTCTTTGATGGAATGCTTTTACAGCTCTTCCAAAACAATAACACATTCCTTAGAGCTAAGCCTCAGCAGGAATAATGAAGCATCTCAGTTGATGTATTATTCCATTCCCTATGATGTTAAGACAGTTGGTAAATAATTTCTTTTTATAGAGCAACTACAGCAGGGGAGGGAGAGCAGGAGAGGTTGAGTGCACTCGAAGCAGCCTGATCCCAGGAAGTGATTTAGGGCAGCCCTCTTCTGTGTGGCAGCCGGGCACTGGTGGCTCCGTGGGACAGACGGGAGGTGTCCTCAGCCTTTTAAAGTAGGGCAGTGCTGGTGGTGTGATTCTGCCGTTTTGCCCTCTCTTCAGATCGGAGTTTTTCTAGGGCTTGTTGCAAACTGAGAGGCAGATGTGTGCCTTCCAGAGGTTCCGGAATGATTTGGCGCCATCTAGGCTGATATTTTTGCTTTCCCTGAACACTGTTACTGAATAGTTTGAAGCAGTGACAACAGCTGAAAGGAAATGTTATGGTGGTGATCTCATACCGTGAACTAGTCAAGTATTGATGAGTCTTAAAGAGGCCAATCATTTGTGATTTTAAGTTCTAATACAGTTCACTTAAGTATAGTTTAGGAATACCAATAGCTTCTACACTTTGTAGTAAAGAGTGATTTGGCCAGGTGATCAGTAATGGGATTATACAGAGAGAGCCACCCTTAAGGGGTTCTTTGCTTTTTTGTGTGTTTTTTAAAATTGTGATAAAATATACATAACAGAATTTACCATTTTAACTACATTTAAGTGTGCAGTTCTGTGTCATTAAGTACATTCATATTGTCGTGCTACTTAAGTTCTCGCTATAAAATGAATTGACATTTTGACATTAAGAAGGCCACATGTTCATAAAGACAAAATTTAAAATTGAAACACAGATACAAAGTTTTTTGCTAGAAAGACAAATTTTGAATTGTAATAGAGTCGCTGCAAATTTACAGTAAAACTGAAATGGCCAGGCTCCTTGAAGCCCACTTTGCACACTTAAATAAATGGCAGCCAGTCACTCTAACGTGGGCTTTTAGGGTTATTAAATACCCGATAGGCACTGCATGCCTAGAAAGAAGCATGAGGAGGCCGCTGCATTTTGGGAGGGCTGCAGTAGCTCTGCTTGTGGGTGAGTGAAGATGAACAGCAGCTGCTCTCTGTGGCGTTTGTTCCTGTGTTGTGAAAGAAGGATTCTAGTGGGCAAGGGCGGGGCGCTGTCACTAGTGGGGTTCAGCCAGTCCTCCCTGGAAATGTCTATTGTGTGTGTGTGTGTGATGCGTTCCAGGATGGAGAACAGTGACTTTGGTAGGGCTGAGGAGAAGGTCAGAAAGATGCGTTCTAGGCACACATTCCTCCCGGAACTTTGTGGAACTTTTTCTGGGATGAGTTCCTTGTGACTTGAGAATGTTTGCAAAACCCTGCTCTCATGTCTGGCCCAGGCGGTCGTTATTCTGGCCTGTCGTCCTCCGTGTAGCCAGCGGTCTTGCCGGAAAGTGTGGTTGACCGCATAACTCATCATTTAATTGAACATATCAGCAGAAACACATATGCTTCTGAAAATGTGGACCATTCGTCTGTGTTCTTCTCCTACCTTAATGCCTAAGAGGCGGTATTTACTAATGGGCTTTGTAAACCAGGTGTCTCTCTTCTCTTGGACACCCTAGAATGAAATTTTGTGTGTTCTGGCTCTCTCAACTAATCATTACTGAGTTGAATTCTCAGCTTAAAAACTGGGGAATTGAAGTCCCTGGGTTGGTCTGTCTTCTGGAGGCTTTGTGATGGAACCTCTGAGATTGGGGCGTGAGCATTTGAGACAGGGAGGATCATCTCGCTTACGTGACAGCTTTGTGCGTCAAGAGCACTTGGCTACATTCAGTGGTTTAAATCACCCTGCTTTGATTACAGAGCTCTTTGCTGTCTTCTGCCTTTGTGGCTAATTTTGTCAAACTTCCCAGTTATTTCCTGAAGCAGTTTCCTCCGTAGTCATCCATCACCATCTGCCCGTCGGGAATATTTTTCAGTTACCACTAAACCGTAGCTTGGCTGAACTAGACCGAACACAGAATTCTTGTCTTTTTAGTGTGAATCCTGAATGACACAGTGGTCAAACTTCTAGATATGTTATGTTATCCCTCCATAAGGGGTTTGAGGTGCCTTAATAATCTACATATAGTAACACAGACTGAAAATAAATGCAAGAGACAATGGGCATGATGGCAAAGTGTGAGTTGGAAAGTAATTCGACCAGAGGACCAGTAAGGTTTGTATACAACACACACATCAGATTCTGCGTTTCCTCACCAAGACTGGAGCTGAAAAAGAAACCTGGCCAGTTATAAGAATCACGAGGTCCAGGAGAGGAAACCGGAGTCAGTGGCTCAGAAAGACCACAGGCTTTATTGCTGTAGCAACCTCAGAAGAGCTTCGGCGAACTTACTAAAGGAGACGCTGCAGCACACATCTAGTAGAATACATTGTTGACGGCAGCTTCCCCGGCTGCAATATGGTTGTTTCTCGTTATGTCTCAGTATAGGGAAGACAGAGTTGCTTCTTCTTATGTGATAATATGAGTTAAAGCAATTCTGCAAGAGTTGGCAATTTAGTATTCTAGCGTGACCTATACAACTATCAGACAGTCATCCAGGGGTATTCTTCCTCCCAGCTGAGTTAGGTGATAAGGTGGTTATCTAGTCTTTACTATTCAATTTATTTTTGTAAGTGCTACTAACTGTAGCAATAGCACCACTTATAACATAGATACCTATGATATGTCAAACATGGTACTAAGGCACTTGCTGTGAAAGAGATCTCTTAATCCTCGTAGAAACCCCGTGGCTTTATTCTTATGTTAGAGAAAGGAAATTGGCTCAGAGAATTGGGCGGACTTGGCCAGGTTCCCCTGCCTGCTGCCGTCCGTGTGCCTTGTACCGAGTCCACTACCTGAGACCAAGAAGTTGTCAGGCAGGGAAGACAGTCTCGCTCTTTTGAGCCAAATCTCAAAAACAGCCGGAGAGCAGCTTTTTCTCCCATGCGCCTGTGCAGCACAGAAACAGGCCTCTGGCCTCCCGCCCCCGGGGCGCCTCCGTGTTCTCTGTGGCCCCATGTGGTGTGTGCGCTGCAAGCGTCCCACAGCAGGCTCCCTGAAGACACAGTACTACGCATCCTGGGCCACTTCCGAGTGACAGGGAAAACTAAGTAAGAGCAAGTATTTTCTTGCTTTGACTTTTGAATATTCTCAAGCTCTGAACATATAATTGAATTTAATGTGGCTAATGTTATCAGGAAGGGAAATGTTATTTTAAAAGAAAAAAAGCCTTCCATGTAAAAATATTTGAAATCTGATGATATTTCTGCCATGGCCTCTTGGTTACAAATTTAAGTTAAAAACAATGTGTACATTATTTTTTCCATCATTTTGACAGTTTAGTATGTGTTCGAAGGTATCGATGTGAATTTTCAATAACAAAGTTAATGCAGTAGTATTATGTCCCACATTCTAAAAGGTTTAGTCTGTGTTTTAACAAAGCATTTGCTTTATGTGGACAGAAAGAGAACAGCAGCCCCCTCTCCCCCATCCAAACATACATTCATTGCACCTTGGGTCAAGGTAGGGCAGCTGATGATACCTTTTAAAGAGGGAGGAGGTACGCAATTAGAACCATATTGGCATTTTGGCAGGTATTTGTTTTTCCAGGGTGAACGTGCTTTAAAAAATTGCCAGTGGTTGCTAGGCAGACTTCAACAAAACACAAAGGACATTACCCCAGCGTCCTCCCTGGCTGGTTTCTCAATTTAAATGTTGTGAACCTGGCTCACAATGTGGTAACCTCTATTACTATCTGAATTTAAAACGCAGACTATTGCCAGCAATCCCATTGGCGTCCTGAGACACTCGTGAAGCTAAATGTTCTTTCCCAGGCAGCCAGTTGACTGACTTGTAAGCAGGGGTCCGCCATCCAGGAGAGTGGGCCATGCCACGTGAACCGACACAAAGGTGACGAGAAAGGATGTGAAGAAAACAGCCCCCGCTCACCAGGAGCTGTTGTCGATCTGGTGCTCTCCTTTCTGATTACTGGATTTTCCTGCCGCGTATATGCTAGTTTTTGTATTTTTTTTCTTCTGGCAAATGAACAAACTTTTCACACTCAGTTATCCTCAGTCCCTTATTTAACTTTTCTAGATGACTTTGGAGCAATACCAGCTGAAACGGAAGAAATACATGCTTTACTGGACGAGTGATTAGATGTGCAAAGATTTTAAAAAAGAATCGTTTCACCATAGGTCTGTTTATTTACTTACTTCTGTTTTTGTTTTGTTTTGCACGACTCTCCAGGCCGACTGTTCCTAAGGACAGCGCTGTGCCTTTTACCATTAGGTGGAAAAGCAGACTGATTATGAAAGCCAAAACGTTAAAAGACAGCACTTTCAAATGCATGTCGTGTTGGGGGCAAAATACAGGTAAATACCACGTTCCTTTCAGCGCTCCCAAGTGGAAGACACGTGCACCATTAGGATAATAAGAATGGGAAAGATGAAATATACGCTGATCTGTAATAGGGGCGAATAACCTATTATCTGTCTGAGCACAATTTTCCGCAGTACACTAACAGAATTAGTTTTACCACGCTTCCTAGGGAGGTCTGACTGTAACAAATCCTTCCAGGAAGGCCGAGGGTCTTGCAGGCTGTCTGCATCATCTGTTTGGGCACCGTTACATAGAAATGAGAGTACAGTGACTGCCATGAAGAAGGGGTTTCCTTCTGCTAATATCCTTTCTTATTTAGTCTCACGTGTCTGGGACATTTTGATACCTCTGTGCTTCCTGCACAGACCCCGTTAGGAAACTCACAGTAGAAATAATGGATGCAAAAATCTTATTTTAGGCTGTGTGAGATTGTCTAGTGAAAAATGCTACAGGTAGCTCTGCCGTTTGGGAGACATCAGATATTGTGTCTTTTGCCAGCTCCTGAATTAAAAAATTTTTTTCAAACTGCTAAACACTGTCTATTTTAGGGAATTTATGTGCTGGTTTTAAATACAACAGAAAAGCCCTGCTTGGTTGGAGCATCATCCCATGCACTGAAAGGTCATGCGTTTTACTCCTGGTCAGGGCACACACGTAGGTTGCAGATTTGGTCCCTGTTCCTGGTGCTTACGGGAGCCAACTGATGGATGTTTCTCTCTCTGTCTCTTCCTCTCTCTCCCATTCTCTGCCTCTTTCTTTCTCTCTCCCTTCCTCTCTCCCTAAAATCAATAGATGTATCCTTGGGTGAGAACTAAACAAACAGACAAAAAATACAATGGAAAAGGTTTCTTCTAATAAGTTTATATTCTATTTGGAAAAACAGCCCTTTTTTTTCTTCCTGTCTTCTTTCCTTCTATAACTGAAAGCTGGTCTGGCTGCCTGCCTCTACAAAAGCCGGTACTTGAGAGGCAGGTGCTGATGTAAAGGAAAATGGTTTATTTTCAGTACCGGCCACCTGGAAGATGGGGGACTCACATCTCAAAGCCCATCTCCTGGAAGATGGGAGACTCATGTCACAAAGCCCATCTCTGCTTCTCATTGGAGATGGAAGTTTTATAAGGAGGGGGAGGGGACCAGAACAAAGAGATCAAGGGAGGGGGTTGCAAAGTTCTCTCTGTGCAGACGGGCACAATCTGATAAGGCAAGTGACGGTCCGGTGTGCATCGTCCTGGTTTAGTCGTCCTGGCTCCACGGATGAAGGTCAGTAAATCTGGAGCTGGGATGCCTGAAGGTCAGGATTGCTATGTTCTGAAGTTAGTTCTCAGGATTCTCATACAAACATGCTGTTCATCTACAAGCCACATGTCAGTCACAGTCAGAATGGTGGATGGGTTACAGTTTCCCACCCTTACAATCTTGCACTTCCTCACCTTCGTTTTTTTAAAAAAGATTTTATTCATTTATTTTTAGAGAGATGGGAAGGGAGGAAGAGAGGAAGGGAGAGAAGCATCGAAGTGAGAGAGAAACATTGATTGGTCGTCTCTTGGATGTGCCCCGAACAGGGACTGAACACGTGCCTCAGGCACGTGCCCCGACCTGGGGTCAAACTGGTGACCTTCTGTTCTATGGAAAGACACCCAACCAACTGAACCACACCAGTCAGGGCATCTTTTTTGTTTTGTAGAAATGGTGTGTGCTCATTAAAAAAAGAGAGTACAGAAAAGTACAGAGCAGAAGCTAAGAACTGCCAAATCGCTCCCCAAAGATACCGGTCACATTTTAGAAATATCTCTCTCATCATCATCTTAACTGTGTCTGTGTGTACACATACATAGTTTTTTAAATTGTCTTTTACTCTGTAAACTAGTCTCTGTTTGGTTTTTCCTAGCCATCAACTTTTCTTTTTAACAAATTTAGATCTACAACATCCTGTCTGGTGATCGTGGAATCACTTAATCATTTTCCCATTAAAATATGAAGATATTTTCTTTAATTAGAAAAGTGGCATTAAACATTGCTGTTTGCCTGCAGTAACCCTTGAAAAGAAAAGATGGCAAGTTTTTGCTGTGAGAAATTTAGTTTATAAAGAACTGAAGTTGTATCATTTTAGGAAATTGCATGAATGTCAAAATCTCTTTGCTGCTTCAGAGAATCAGAACTTCTTGGCCTTTTGCTTAATTCATAAGTTTGAAAGAACTTAAAGATAATTCATGAGTTTAGGAAGCATTTTAATACCATAAAATACTAGTTATCTGGGATCCAGAGAAATGAATCATAATGGTTAAGTACCAAAGACTGAAGGAGTGTTTCTTTTTTCCCCTAAGGTGATTTTCCACTCCCGAAAGCCATCATCTTCCCAGTAATTACAAAATGCTCCTTGGCTACTCACAGCTACTTTTCTGTCTTGTTGATGGGGTGTAAAGGGCTATCCTTCACTCTTACAAGAATCTCTGCGTAAGGGATTGGAGGAGAGTTTTCTCAAAAAAAAAAAAAAGTGTGTGTGTAATCACAGGGAGAGAAGCAGCTCTGCAAGCATGAGGCCAGCTAAGTCTTCTCCAGCTCTCTGTTGTTCAGCTTTGACTATAATTACAGGGAAACGTTGACAAGCATTGTAGCGACTGGGTGGTTTTGTGAGTGCCGTTAACTCTTCAGAGGATATGCTACATTCAGCAATATAGTTCCAGAAGTCAGCTTTCCTCCCCACAGCTTTTGGACATGCTGAGTTCTTTTTTCAACTTGATCTGATGTTTTTATGCCTTATTCTAATTTTAAATGGTTTTCAGTAATAAACATGATACAACCAACTGCATCAGGAAAAGAAAGTTACCTTTTTCAGCAAGCCGTTAGGCCATCTCCAAGGACAGGGTCTTCACTTAGGACTGAGACCCTCTCCTACCGTCGGACCTGGTTGCCATCATCTGTGTCAGGAGCCTGTGGTCCTCGGCAGTTTTGGATGCTCACGTCATGTTGAAATACTCCTGTAGCAGTTGTCCCTGAGCTCTGGTCTCACGTGCATCACAGTGCACACGGAGGCAGTGCTCCATTGTACTGATCCTTCAACGTTTTCTTGTGCTCAGTCCGCCTTAAATGCCACTTCCATCTGCCTTTTGCCAGAGGAACCTTTGAATCCAAGCCACAAAAGGCATGTATCACTCACAATTTTGTTCTGTGGCGTGTACAACACTCTCGTGTGCATGCCACTCTTGTGTGACTTCGTTTATTACTATAGAGATGTCCTGTGATTGCAGAGACCATGCTGTGGGGAAAACAGTGCCACGCCAGGTTTATTGTCTCTCTCTCTCTCTCTCTCTCTCTTCTCTCTCTCTCTCTCTCTCTCTCTCTCTCTCTCACTCGCACACACACACACACACACACACACGTGCGTGATCTTCTATCTTCAACTTCCAGAGAACTGAGTTGCCCAGTGCTTCTGCATTGTGAGAAATGCTCCCCATCATCTGAATATAAAACTACTTGCCCCTCCTGTCTCTCCTCCTAATATTATGACTTCTGATGACTTTGTTTCTCTCTCTCCTTTTTTTTCCTTGATGGTTTTGCAACACAGGATTTGAGTAGGACTTTCACTGTTATCCCATACTTGGCAAACAGGACCCAGAGTGGAGGGCCGTGTGGCCAGGGCATTCTGAGAGAGCTTTGGAAGGGCTGCCAGCGCTTGAGTCCACAAGCTTCTCCTCCACACTCACTAAGTGGTGGCCGAACCTGCGCTGATACCTACAGCCGCCACGACAAACCACCTTAATGTTTTGCAAATCTTTTCCTTAATAACTCAAGTGAGAAGAAAGAGGTGGGGAGCTGCTGGGGATGTTGGGCTGGTGGGAAATGGAGTGGTCCTCATATGAGGTGAGAAGGTAGTCTCTTGGGAAAGGGGCCTTTCCAAGTAAATCTCTCATAAAGATTGGCTATACCTGCAAGAGGAGACTAGCGTTTCATTACCTGATGGCACAGCTGCTTAAGTGACAGACCTGTGATGTGCCCCAATGCCGGTGTGAAATTTGAGAGGTGAACTGGGGAGAAAGTCTCCCGTGGTTTCAGTGCGGGTCTGGTGTTGTGGATACCACTGAAGGTCGCTGGCTTCAGCTGTCTCTCTGCGAACCCACTGAGAAGCCTGACTGCTGGTGAGTAGAACCCAGCATCTAGACGCCGGTAGGTTTGCTGCTGGGGTCAGGGGCAAGGAGATGTGGAGGATCTCTCGTGTCAAGGAAGTGTGCCATGGGAACCCTCAGCTGACTCTCAGAAACTCATATAGACCTTCCGCAAGGGGCCCCAGATGCACTCCTTCTGAGCAGTGGCTGCCAGCAGCCACTCAGGTAATCGGAGAGACCCTGGAGAGCAGCAAGGGGAGGGAGGCTGCGGCCCCCAGGTACATTAGGAGCCATGCGCGTTTTCTTCCATCCCTCCTTCCCCTAGAGAGTGAATCTCCACTCTTCTGTAGGCTTTCCATGTGTTTGCTCTTCTAATCGATTCTGTTACTGTTCTCATTTTCCATATACAGGAGACTAAGGCACAGAGATTCAGTACCTAGGATTTGGATCCAGGTGGTTTGGTTCCAAAGACCATCCCATAACCTGTATTATGGTCTGTCCCACCATCAAAGATCAAAAGAAGTGAGGTTTTTTTTCCCTTTTAAACAGCAGTAAGAAATCTGCTGACCCAGTACACACCTACATAAAAATGGTGAAAAAAATTTAATGAAATAAACTTACAGGTCATACAACCTGATCTTTTCCTGTTATTTCCTCCTCTGTTTCATTTCAAAGAATGCCAGTTACCACCTACTAAACAGATGACCAGGAGCTCAGAGTTTTGAAGGGAGCAGCGAACAGCACCCATTCCCAGTGTGCCTTCCCTCGCTGTCCCTCTTTCTTCTCTCCTTTCTCCCATGCCACGCAAGGCTTCCCAGGCTGTAAACCCAGCTGCTCCTGGAGAGTGGGGCTGACTTTGAACTGGTTATGAGAGTGGAGTGTCCCACTGCACTGGACTGACTTTCTCATACCAGAAGCAACCAGACATGTATGGAGTCTTGCCTTCATGATGAGAGATGGGGGAGAGGAATTTCGGGTGGGACAAGCCGTGATGGGGAAAGTGGTGATGACGGAGTTCACTGTGCTGCCCCTGCCCCTGGTGATTCCTTTGCAAGCCAGTTATATCTGCCTTCAGCTGCTCTGACTGTGTGAGGAGCTTGCACTTCAGCCAGGACAACCCTGTCCTCCATGGGCCATGCCTGGGTCATCCGTGGGACACAGTAGACCATACCCTTTCTATTCACTGCTGACGTGCAGCAGCCAGGGTTTTGATTTCAAACCTTGAGCTGTTGGGTAACCCTAACTCAGAGTAGAGTTTATTTTACGGTTTATTCTGCTGATTCAGACTTCTTTATTACTGAACTTATTGCTTAAAGCATGTCATATTTATTCATTCTTCTTTGGTTTATAATTTCTTTTCAGTAAATATCAGCCCTTTTATATCTTTTTAATAAGCTTGTAAAGTCAACCTGGAGCTCCCTTTGTTAAAAGTAAATAAGTCAAGATGAAAAGCTGTCTGGGCAGGAAAAGATGAAACCAGCTACAGCTGGTCCCTGGAAACTTACAGGAGTGCAAATGTTAATGGCTAAACTTCTGTTAGAGTTTGTTGAATTATGCTTTCTAGAGACCAAAAAAAAAACCCAAAAAAAGACTGGGTTCCCTCTTCACTCTGTCCCCAACTTGTAAATTACTTTGGTAGGCGACGAGGAATGCTTGCCTTGAACACTCTCCAGGCTAAAACGGCTCTGACCAAGGCTCTAAGCTTTGTGACCTTAGTCATCCATTTGTCTACGAGTTGGAGGGCAGCCAGACTCTTCTGGGAGAGAGACTTTGGCCTTCGTCGCATGCACTTCCATGCCTAGGGAGATGGGTTGTGTCTCTTCCCTTTATTTGGCGACAGGCCACCGGCCTGTTCTGAGAGGCTGTGAGCAGAAAAGACCAGCACACACCATCCTCATGGAGGCCACCTTCCGCTCCCAGACTGGGCTGCGTGAGGGGCCGCCGGAGGGGCTGCTTGCAGGTCTTAACCACCAGCAGCCTCTGTGCTTCCACCCGAGTAAGTGGCTACTTCTTAGTCTATGGGCATTGTGATCCTGTGCGAAGGTGGTTTCTCTCTATTTGAGGGCGGCAGGGATCAGAAGTGGAGCCCGAGATGGTGGCCAGTCCCGCCCTGTGGTGTGAAGTTTTGTGTTCCGGTCTTCCCTTTGACTTGTGTTGTTCTCCTATGCTAATTTTTCCTTCTGGGGTTCTGTCAGGTCTGCATTTGCTGCTTCCGTCTCATACGTGCTTTTGAAGACACTTCAAGTCCTCATGGTGAAACACGTAACAGCCATGCTGTTGCCAATAAAGATAACGTGGCTTTTTTTAAAGCTTTAGCCTTTTACGTCTGCTGCCTCAAATAGTGGTTGTGGTTGAAAATAGATCCTGAACCCAGATTTATAGTGGAAGAGTGGGACCACAGCTTTGTACAAACCTGGGAATCTTGTTCGAGGGCAGGAGTGACTGAGATAAGAGTGAGTTTTTCTTGAGATAACAAGATTAGGATGAATGAACGGTCCTGTTAGGTGCTCTGTACAGTTAGCTGTTATTAAATTTTCGGGAACCACCCAGTGGCCATTCCAAATTCAGTAGAGAAGAGAAAGGTGGAATGAGAGGCATTGATACTCAGAAGCAAGGTGCTTGTGAATTGTATTACTTTGAGAAGTCATTTTCCCTTTTTTAAAGTTGTCATCTCATTTGTAAAATGAAGGAACTGAACTAGCATGAACATAATTTTGTCAACTCTAAAGTTCTGTGATTTCCCAAATGCAGTTAAAACAGAACCTGGGAAAGAGAATCTGCCTTCACTATGTGCGGAAGTAGAAATTTGGGAGTTCTGAGTTTTGCAGCCGTTAGTGGTAGTTGAATGAACACCTTAACCTACGGACCCTCCTTGCTGTCTTCTGGCAAAGCCTGGGGCTCCAGACGCACTATCAGGCGTGTTTCTCAGGAAACTGAATGTGTCATAGGAATTTGTAGTAAAGCAGTCAAACAAATTGTGTGGGTACACGCGTGCAGGCTGGTGTGACTGCAGCAGCCACCTACTCACAGTCACGCTCGCGGTGAGTTTTAACGTGTCCATTGCAGGCAGTCGACGGATGTTCATTGTCTGGACTTGGAGTTTTATAGCACTGTGCGTTTGAAGTGGCCAAGTGTGTAACCTTCCTTGCAACTCGTTTCTTAGCATGTTAGAGGCATAACATTGTAAAGTCGGAAGGGACATTAGTTCCTACCCTGTCAACCTTTGTTGTTTCCTGATTTGGGGGAGAAGGATGTTTAATGTTGGTACTGCCTGGCAGGGTGTAGCTTGTTTTTACCTATTTTTTATTATAGAACTGACACCTGGATTAAGGTGTCGCAGAGGAAACAAGCACTGTGCCTAGCACATGGCTGGAAATTAGGGTTAGTTTCTCCTTCCCTTTTCTCAAATGAGTGTTTGCTCTTAATGGAAGGCTTCGTAATCTGAAATTTGTGCACATTTGTGCTGCGCAACGGTTTCCTTGATGGCCTGCTACATGCACCAGAACATTCTGGCCGTGCCAATCAAGATTTTAACCACGGATGCAAGAGACATACAGAGAACAGATTAATAGACTTGTCACACAGTGGTGCATACTTATTGCCTTACAGCCAATGATTGGTTACTTTTAATAAGGTGAATGCAAACATTGTGTTTAAAAGGCCAGTTTTCCTCTGCAGTGTGGAGTATATTTAGTCAAGGGGGGATGCATTTTGATGGGTTGGCATGCTGATGGTGGCAGCCCTATCTCACGGAACAGAAGGCATTTTCACTGAGATGGGCAGACACAAACACTGCCCTGAGTTTGGCCAAGTAATCAGAAATAGTTTTGGGATTCATGGCGTTGTCTCCAAAATTCCAGGAATGTTGCGTCATCTTCATGGGTCTGGTTTGTTTTCAGCTCTTTTTGAAACTGAGCCCCACTGAGGGGGACAAGTGCTAAAAAAATCATACCCACACTAGGACTGTGCTCACCAAAGGCAGTAGCAGAAATTTAAAGCCCCTTTCATAAGTATCAAACTTCTCTTCTGAAGGGTGGCTTTATTTTTGTGAAATCGTAGTTCAGCATTTCTTCAAAGTGTGCAAAGTTTGAATTCCAGATAGTCCAGCGTGGAAAACCACCGTAGTCTCGCCTTCGTATGCTGTGTCTGTTGGAATCGGGGCGCTGCGGCTCCTTTCCCAAGCACTGTCAATCCTGCTGTGTTCCAGCAAGTACCTGTGTAGGTACAGGGTTTGACCTCAGTAAGAAAACATCATTGTTTAAATCACTGAGGTTCTAGTAAGTTTGGTTTTCCAGACTTTTTATTCCTTAAGTTCCTTGATCTGAGACTAAAACTCTATCAGTTTCTTCACGTTTTCATAACCAGCCGAACAAATTAAAATAAATGACATTTCCACACATTGCCAGGACTACTTCCAACCTTCAATATATTGCACATGGTGAACTGCATTGCATCTGGGCACACGGACAGATACTTTATAACCTTGACAATGTCTCCATCACGACTTAGAAGGTTAAACACTTACTGAACATTTATTATGAGCCAGACATTCACCTGGAC
Source organism: Macrotus californicus (assembly GCA_007922815.1). Taxonomy (NCBI): domain Eukaryota; kingdom Metazoa; phylum Chordata; class Mammalia; order Chiroptera; family Phyllostomidae; genus Macrotus; species Macrotus californicus. The sequence continues at coordinate 17,593 of VMDR010018429.1, forward strand.
CTGGGATTTGCCTAATAACGTATGCACCTCCACCTTCTGCACTGGCCCACTTTCCAGCCTCTTGTCTCAACTTCTCTGGACCACCACATGCCATTGCCAAATGGGCCGCTCTCCAAATGCAATTTAGTTATGCCATTCTCTCCGTCTGAATGCTCTCCTATCCCAAACTTCGCCTGTTGATGCATTGTTCTTGAAAGGCCAGCTGAAGTGCCATCTTTTCCATGAAACCCTCCCTGGCCACTTGGAGCTGGAAGTGATTCTCAGATGCTGTCTTGTGCCCCATTAACCCCTCAGGAAGTTTTCCTCTGCACGTAGCACTGCATTGCATTATAGCAGATGTGCTACTTCCAGAAAAAGGCAGGGATCACTGTTTTTGCATTTTTTTGTACGTGCAAAGGAAGGGGCTCTGTGGTGGTAGTTGTTTCACAGGAGGAGCTCGGTATTATTGAAGGAATGAATACTCTTGTGATTTCAGTGGCACCCGTTTAATGCGCACAGGGATTGTGGCAAAGAGTGGAGCCACTGAAGTTACTTAGTGTAGGGCGATTTCTTGAATGTACAATATTTTGTGTATATATTAGTTTAAATTTTGCTTAATTTGTTTTCAGGATTCAGGATACAAAATGTACAAGAGTGCACATGCAATGTTAAAAGATCTTCACCTCTTTTTTCTGCCCAGCATGCAGTGAGCATCGCCATTCAGCCACTTGCTTCATTGTTAACTTTAACAATGTATCTGGAAACTAATTACAATAGAACAATTTAAGGTTGCCTTCATTTTTCTTCCTGTTGCAGATTACATGTTATTGGGTTAGCAAAAAAAATGTCTACTTTTTTCCATGTGATGGCTCTAGTAGTGCTTAGTTGTTCTTAACTATATTAGAAACAATTTTGTTAGATTGTATTGTGATAGCTGTTGTATCAGTGTACCTTTAAAAAACTGATGAATTTTTGTGTAGCCATTCTCATATTGAAAGATGGAAGATGATATGCAACATTTTTGGCGTATTATGTTTTATTTCAAGAAAGGTAGAAACACAACTGAAATGCAAAAAAAGATTTGTGCAGTGCATGGAGAAGGTGCTGTGACGGATTGAACGTGTAAAAAGTGGTTTACAAAGTTTTTTGGTACTATTGACATTTTGGCCAAATAATTCTTTGCTGTGGGGCTGTCTTATGCATTGGAAGATGTTTAGCAGCATCCCTAGCCTCTACCCACTAGAAGCCAATAATGAGAGGTAGCTGACATACTCAAAATATCAAAATCAATAGTTATTGGTGATGATGAAAAGTGTGTCTTTTATTTTACAGAAAAAACGTGACGGACTTTTTGCCCAACCCAATACATTGTATGGATGCAGCATACATTATGCAACCTGTCCCCCATTTTGTAACCTGAGTTGTTTACAGCTATTTATTGTTACAGTAATGAATTTTCAGTTACTTGCAAAACTAGAAGAGGAGGGGGAATAAAACTGAAAGATGTATAAGATCCTAAACAAAGAGGAGAAAATTCTCTGAACATATAAACAATTTCAGTAGGTCCAGTTTGTTTTGTATACATTCTTTTTTTAGTAAAAAAACAAACAAATTTAAGTTT
>VMDR010018430.1:0-12838 GCA_007922815.1 Macrotus californicus
GTCGCCCCTCCCTTGAGGAATCTTACCCGTCCTTGACTAACTAGTCATCTGCCCAGGGCAAAGCAAGGTGAAGTGAAAGGGGGCAGAGGCGGCACCCCTGCCAGGAAGATAAACTTTGTCTCCTTAGTGGCTTATGGTCCCAAGGTCTCTTTACTCAGCCTTAGCCATGGGGGTTACAGCTTCTGAATCCAGGCAGGGCGGTTCCCAACACTTGCCTTAAAAACATATTTCCTACTTAAACAGCTTATATACTTTAAGTCACAATTGCTATATTTATAAAATGGAATATGGACTTGCCAACAGTTAGAATTTTTGAGGCATAATTTTATGCATTCTTTAATAATTTGATAACCCGAGCAGTGCATCATCTGGCTTCTTGGTCCCTTGTATCTTATACAATGAAAACATTTCACGTAGAATAAAAGTTCCCAATATGTTAAAAACATGGCAGTGTGTTACTCTGGGGAAGATTTTTAAAGAGCTCTGTGTTGATGAATAATACAGAGTATTTTTGTTCAGTGGTTGAGCACTTGAAAAAGGAGCAGGGTTGATTGTTCAGTATGCCGACTGCTGTGCCCTGGCCCCAGAGATTTTGAAATGCACACTATAATTAATTGGGGTTCAGAGACCATTACGATTTATAATTGCTTTTAGTTGACTCATGTCCACTGGGGTCCAGAACTCTGCATTTAAAAAAATCTTCACCTGAGGATAGGTCTTATTGATTTTAGAGAGAGAGGAACATCGATGTGAGAAACATCGATCGGTTGCCTCCAGTGTGCCCCCAGACTAGGGACTGAACCAGCAACATAGGTATGTGCCCTGATAGGGGATTGAACATGCAACCTTTTGGCGTATGAGATGATGATCCAGTGAAGTGAGCCATCTGGCCAGGGCTGAAACTCTGTGTTTTTAACAAGTTCTCTGGTGACTTTAATGCAGCATGTCTAAGGATGATCCTCTGAGAAATGTGCCTTAGTGCAGTGGCCTTTAACGTGCAGTATGCACACATTTGGTATCTGGAAGACAATGTTGAAAATTCTATTTATAGTTTTATCTAAAGCAAATTAATCTTCATTCACCTTTAGTATGCTGGAGGCTTCATTAAGTCTGCATGGCTGATGGCCACACGTCCCAGGCTTTGAGACTGAAAGAAGAGTGGAGTGGGGTGTGCAGGCAGGGGCATCCTCCCTCCTTTGCTTTAAGCAAGCCGTGATTCTGCAAAATGAACAAGTGGGTTAGAAAATTCTAAACTTCCTACCGTGAAGATGAATAAAGATAATAATTCAAGTACAAATAGCCAATAGAAAATGGCAAAATGTTCCTACTATAAAGTCTTAGTTAGCCATAATACGAGTAAAAGCTAAGACCATCTAGTCAGCTGTAACAAAAAATCTGCTTCCCAAAATAGAGATGATCATAAAGACATGAAATGACTGGCATCCAGTATAGTTAGCGGCGAAGCTTACCCTCTTTGAGCGAGTATCTTTGTATTTTTGGATCTTCGAGAGATTAATGACGGTATGAAACCATCAAAGCAGTTAGGCATTTTTCATGAATTGGTTATAAACTTTCAAGAGATTTTCTTCTTGTGGAGTTAAAGAAAACATTTTTTTGAAAATTGTTCCACAAATCCCACTGCTCTGGCCACCTTAAAGACTTTCCTGCACCCTGAGGTGTCTCTCTTTATTCTCTTCTACTTGAAAGTATGATGCAAAAATCAATTATGAAGAACGTAGGACTTCAACTTCAAGAATAAGTAAACCATTTCTGGGGTAGAGGTTAATGCTTTACAAATAAATCTTGTTTTGGAACTGACCAAATCTTCAAAGCAGAGTTTTATATATTCTGTATTACGAATTGGAAGGCCGGCCCCTTTTCTTTTCTCACATATATATTTACTTTTCCTCTAATTCCTGCATGGGATTACTTTCACTATATGACTTGTAAAACTACAAATTTTCACTGAATTTTTGTTACCATGGCATGAATAGTGCATTGAGTCCTGAAATGTCACAGTGAACATCAAATGGTTTTTATAGGATGCGTTCTTGCTGCAGTTTCAAGAAGCCAACAATCCAGGGAAACAGCAGAGAAGACAAAAGTTTGAAAAGGAAATTTGATACAAATTTGTCATTTACCCAGGAGGGATAAAGTAAGTAGCTAAAGAATATGTGGAGAGGAAAGACTGAGGAATGAAAGTGTTATTTTTTTTTTTAACTATAAATAAGAAAAAAAAGCAAAACTAGTACACTTGCCGCTGGGGACAAGTGGGGAAAAAACCAGAAGGTAGCAGAAAGCAAACATGATCGGGGTCGAGGAGGAGAAGGGAAATCAGAAACCTCGGGAGGACCGGAAGTGAAGGTGAAACTACAGTGAAACGGTCTCACATTTAGAAGCCATCGTAAAAATATAACAGTTTTCAAGAATTGTTGGGAACATTTTCGACCTTTCCTCACTGACGAACCTTGAAATAGAAATATAACAGCTATTGGAATTCTACCTTTGAATGCTTTATTAGTTATGGGAGTGCTTACCCTTCTAGCCTGAAAATAAGTATTAGGGAATGATCTCCAAATCTCATTGAAACTCTGGGAGACACCCAGGGGAAGACTGTAGAATAAGAAAAAACGTTCAAACACAAAACCTGAAGCACTGCCTGCATTTAATTGTGGAAATAGGGAGGGAAGCTAGTGAACAACTCTGAAAACAGTTGATCAGAATGTGTAAAAGAGATCTAAGAGAGACTAGTTTCAAAGAGGCTATGGATTTCAAAAGTTTTAAAAGCTTCAGTCCCTTCAAGTAGGATGGATACAGAAATGAAATAATTGAATTTGGCCAATAGAAGATAGGGGAATATTTTACATTGCTGTTCAATTTGGTAGCCAGTAGTCACATGCAGGTATTTATAACTTTAAAAACTCAAACTTCAGTTCCTTAGTTCTACTAGCCATACTTGAAATGCTCAAAAGCCACATGTGCCTGTGGCTACCATATTGGACAATTCACATTATAAAACATTTCCATCATAAGAGGAAGTCCTATAAAAATGTGTTTTTGAAAGCACCTGGTAGTGTCTAAGCAAGACTGTGATGGGGGGTGGGAGAGGGTGGGGAGGGTTCCCTATGCCCTCTTCAGTAGTTTGCAAAGTCTGGTGGATCTGACCTCTTCAGCCTACATTTGCTAGTTTCTTTTTCTATTCAGTTCTCACTGCTCTTCCTGCACTATTTCAATGGCTGCCTATCTGCCTCCTAACTTCTTCACTTCCAGTCTGTTCTTCATACAAATCATTCCTCCAAACAGCAGTCCCATTAGTGGCCCTGACTGGTCAGGCAGACTTAGCTTTTTTTGATTGTCCATTGCGGTGTGCGTGTGGATCGGGGTACAGCATCGAGACTTTAGGGAAATATGGTAATTTCCTCTCCACTCCCAGGTTTCCTTCCCTGCACTTACACAGCTCATAATCCAACGTGGGCACAATGATTAAAACATATTTATATCACACTAATAACATTAGAGCAGGAACAATGGCTAATCATCACTCTCTTTTGTGTCTTATTTCAAATCTTTTTCCTTTCTGTCTGCTGCTGCTGTGTCCCAGTCAATAATTTATTGCTTTCCACTTTACCATTGCAACAGCCTCTTAAATAGTCTCCTTACTTCCAGTCTCTCCTTACACATTCCACAAGAAGCTCTGGTTATATTGCTCCATTCCTTCCAGGGACCCCCGTAGGCCTGAGGAATAGAATTATATAAAGTCTTGTATAATCTGGCGCAGCCCACCTTTCCTGTCCTACCACCCTCTACCTGCTTCCTACCACTTTGTGGTACTCACCACTCCCCTGGCACGTTCACATATGTTCACCTCCCTCTCCCTCACCCACGCAGTGTCACCTTTCAGACTCCCGGGCCCTCTCCCATTCCTGGAATATCGAGGAGAGATGCACAGAGGCCAGGAAGGGGGTGCGTTACTGAGGGACCGAGGAACACAAATCTGCTTGACCGTGTCTCTCTGGGGAGCTGCCCTAAATAAGCTGCACTCTCCACCCTTTCTACTTCCCCAAATAAGACAAGCGAATTTTCACCGAAACAGAGAAAGATCTGCTGGTCAAATAAATGTCTTAACAGAGAAAGACTCCCTCTGGAGGAGGGGGTGGGGGGGGGGGAAGCGAAGGGGATTGTGGGAGCGCCCCTCGTCGCCCTGCAGACTCATGGGAAATGTAGTGCAGTCTTCTCCAACATGGCTGCGCCCAGGTAAGGTGGTATGCGAGTACCATGGGCGGCTTTCTGGGGTTGATGGGTGGGGCTGGCGAAGGAGAGGGCACCCGCGTGGCGAGAACCCTCCCTAAGCCGAGGCGGAGGTTTGTGGCACTTCTCCCTGGCGGGCATGATCGCAAATCGTCGCTCTCTCTTATCGGCCTGTTCGGGTCTCTATCGGCTTCACCGCGTTGGGCTGAAAACCTAGGGAGCAGAGAAGGGATGATGTCCCCAGCGTTACTCTGGTGCGGTCCCTGGGCAGTAGGTTGTCTTTCTGTTGGGTGGTTCTAGCAATGTTTGAAGTGCGTGTGTTTGTGTTTAGTGCGGATGCCCACGTGATGTCTGTGTCAATCAATTTTTCCTTTTGGAACTGGCGGTTGCAACGTGGGGAGTATTGTTTCGGCGCGTCTTGGGGCTTTATGACCGGTGCCAATCCAGTGAAGGAAAGGCATTTCTAGAGGTCTCGTAACTCACACAGCTGAATCTGCCTGGGTTATTATTTGAGTAATCCCAGCGACCCTTGGGCTAGTGTTGGCTTTTGGTTTTGATTTCAGTTAACAAGTACTTAGCGCCTGCTGTATGCCAGGCTGTCAAGTCTGTGCTTTTAAGTTGATGACAGCCTTCTGGGTGAGCGCGACACACAAACAGGCAGTTTACCACAAAGTGACAACTACAGAGATAGAGATGCACACCCAAGTATTAATGAAAGCATTGAAGAAGGCCACCGAATTCAGATTTATGAAGAAGAGATTTAGGAGGTAAGATGGGAAGGTTAGTAAGTTTAAGTTTAGGCTTACTCAGTAAACGTTTATGAGGTGCTAGATTCTGTCCTAGGTTCCGAGTGCTACAGTGTGAACAGTCCAGACAAATTCCTCTTTCATAGAGCTTACTTTCTCATAAATTAGAGGAGGGAGATGGACAATAAACAAATTAGTGAGGGCATAACAATAGAGAGTAGGTGTTCAAAGAATGGAAACGGGGTGATATGAAAAATGATGGGGTCAATTTTTTCTGATTAAATTTTTAAAATTTTAAATAGATAATGCAATTTGATTAGCTCTGAAATTCAAAAGTTACACAAGAGGAAAGCTCCCTTTCATTCCCATACCAATCATTTCCTTTTCCTGAAGGCAACCCATATCACTAATTTCTTCCGTGTCCTCAAGATTTGCGTGTAGACCCTGTATATCTGTCCTATACTTCATAATCAGGCCTCATTTGATAGGAATTTAAGTTCTTTCTCATCTTTGCTGTTAAGTAATTAAGTATACTTTATATACAAGCACAGGAACATTTGTCTATAGTGCTTGGTTCATTATAGGCATTCTGTTATTCAAGGAGGTTATGGACACACTGCTGTTACCACTTAGGGCAATATCCAATTGAGTATATTGGGGTTAAACTTAACTAGCAGAGCATGTGTGATCTCTAAACTCTTGTTATTCTGCAGAGAGTGTGCTTGGCTGGACATGATTAGATTTGACTCGCATGGGTAGTTTTCCAGTAAATACCTCACTCCTGTGACATGGCAAAGAGCATCCAAGCCTTTGTGCAATAGTGGAAATTCCTTGGCCAGGGAAGTGGCCTTGTCAGAAAGGGAGCATCTCCAGAGCTCAGCAACTGGTATCGGCCTGTTATTCCTTGTTGAGGTGACTCAGACTTGCTGGGCCAGTGCATTGCCAAGTCGCTGGAATGGGGAACCAATGAGCCTCCAGAGCTATTGGGATTTGTTTCTTCACATGTATTGATGATATCATGACCAAATGAAGGGAGAAGGGAAAGGGAACGGCCCAAATGTGATTGTGAGGCTCCATCTGCTGGTGATGAACTCTTAATGTCAGACTTTTAAAAAGATGTTTGTGACATTTTTCTTTCTCATTTCTTCCGCTTTGCAGTCTTTGCTCATGTTACATACTAAGAAAAAAATCAGCGCATTCATCCCTTGCTCTCCATCACATACAGCAAAGATGCTGTTCCAAAGATGATGACTCGGGAATGGAATGGCACTAAGATAGTTCCTTTGAGGATCCTCAGCTTTTCTTCTTAAGCCATTCTGCTCTTGCTCTTCTGGAAACTAATTTAGTAATAGATGTATTTAATCCTTTTAACAGTTATGCAGTAGTGTCAAGGATTAGCATAGCCAGACATTAGTTAAAGCAGTAAAAACTTTTTATTCAGTAACTACTGACAGTAGGGCAAAGAGCTGGACACATTCATTTTTTTTTCCAGGCTTTGGTAAGTTTTATTGGGGCAAAATTTCGACACAAGGTGTCTTTTATTTACAGAATCTAATGTGTGTGGGCATTGTCCAACCCACTTGGACACAAGTGAAGATAACCATTAAGCCTGTTTATATATTTTCTTATTTTCAGTTTGCAGACAAAAAATGTGTTTGCTTCACATACATAAAAATCTCGATGTTGTAAATGACAACCTCCCTTACCAATCCCTTAATTAAATATAAAAACAGCTTCAAAAAGATATAATTTAGATTGTTTAATCTTGAAATATAATCCAATAAGACTTGAAAACGAAACATTTCAGGTCCTGTACCAAATAGTAAAATACTCGAAGGCCTTCAGGATCCTTTGACTGATTTATATCAATAAGAGAACCTATTTTTGATGTAGTAAAAGAAATGTGTCCATCTCCAATTACAGTTTCAAGCTCCTGTTGGCCAATCCTGTCAGGGGGATGCCACAAAGCCTCATCTTCTTTTGTAATTTTGCTGTCATCAGTAATCCTCTTCAGTTCTTCCATCACACTCTTATGTATGTAAGCCTCTTTTCTGAACATGACGTCATTTTTAAAAATATATTTTATTTATTTATTATTAGAGGGGAATGGAAGGAGAAAGAAAGGGAGGGAAATATTAATGTGTGGTTGCCTCTTGTGCGCCCCCTACTGGGGACCTGGTCCACAACCCAAGCATGTGCCCTGACTGGGAATTGAACTGGCAACCTTCCGGTTCTCAGGCCAACACTCAATCCATTGAGCCACACCAGCCAGGTCTCATCATGTCATTTTTATAATTGCTTTTGTTGGCATATCTAAGTTTTCCATCTGGCCAGAGCTCAAACTCCAGAAACTCGTGTCGAAACTTGCCCTGTGCCCAACATAGTAGCGCAAGTAGAAATCGCTGGCCAAAGCCATTTTTGTACATAGAAAGCCCACCGAAGGCACAGCCCTCATTTTGTTTTATAGGGAGAATGGGGAGGGTGTAGAAGGAGGTGCTTAATACAGTCAGAGAGAATTGAAAATATGAGGGGGGACCCTTAAAAAAAACCCTAGAATTATCTTCTGGATGGTGGGCCCCTTGTAGTACAGGCTTCCTGCACTAGGTGAGTGTTGTAGGAACCTGTCTGTATCAGTGTACCAGCTGGTGTTGTTGTGAGAGGCTGCATTTGGCTTCAGTGAAGTTTTTTGAAGACTGAATGTGTTTGCCCATCTCTTGATGGGTGATTTACGAGCACACCTGCCCACAATGCGCTGAGTGTTCAGCAGCTTTTGACCAAAAACAGCATGACCCTGGGGCCCCACTCTCCCTATTGACCTGATCTCACTCAAAGTGACTTTCTTTTGTTTCCCTGATGAAAAAAGTCCTCAAAGAGAAACGTTTTGCTGATGTGGAAGAGGTGAAACAAAAAACAGCAGAAGCACTAAAAGGCATCAAAGTTGACAAATTCAAAAACTGTTTTGAGCAGTGGAAAAAACATCTTCATAGGTGTATTACCTCAAATGGAGAGTACTTTGAAAGTGACAAGTTTAAACACTTAAGAATAAATACACAAGTTTTTATAAATAAATTCCAGTTTTTTTGGGGGTTCCACCCTACTCCCCCTCGAATGGGAAGTTTGGTCAATGCAAATGCAAGTTGGCCAGCTGTGTTTGCTACTGGCAATGATCAGAGTTTGATTCTGTCCTGCCACAGAGTCTGGGAGTCAGACCCTGTCCTTCCTGATGATAGCATTTCGAAGGAGTGGCTCTCAGAGACGCTTCTCAGTTGCAAGAGATACACACTTACAATCGTAAGCCCTTGTTCGGTCTGTCAGATTTTGCTAGAGTTGATAGTGAAGTGTCCTGGCAGCATTTTGAGTTCTCTCAGGCAGGCGTTTTAATGGGTAGCTGGGGTCATTCTAGGGTCTTGGCTTTATGCTGCTGTAGGCCATACTAGAGTTTGGTCAGGTTTTTTAGTCTAGGGTTTGGATGGAGTTGTGTACCAAAGAGGCAGTATTCCTATTTTATAGGTGAAGAAACCTAAGCACAGAAATAAATAACTCACACCGGATCAGCTTAAGTGGTAGAACTGAGATTTGAACTTGGAACTTAAATCCCTAAACATCCTTACACTGTCTTATAGCACTACAGAAGGCTCTGGGGAAACAAACAAAAAAATACAATTCAATCCCTGCTTTCAAGGAGCTTATAGCCTCGTAGAAGGAGGCAAACATTAGAAAAAACCATTATAATTAGTGCGATGTTAAAAATATTCGTATAGCTACCTCCTTCCTGTCTAATGATGACTCCTGCAACTTTCTGACCTTGTCCCCTCTCCTTTTAACACTCTAGCTCAAGAAATACCTAGGGTGACTTTATGTGTCTCCTTCATATCACATTCTTCTCTCTCCTCCCAGAAAAACTTCTCTCCTGAACCTTGTGTTTATCATTTCTTTGCATTTTGCTATATATATTTCTAAACACTTTATGCCTTACTTTTGGGTTTTGAACTTTATGTAAATGGAATCATACTGTATATTCTTCTGTGAAATTTTTGTTTTGTTTCTTTTTCCCCCCCTAACGTTATGTTTGTGAAATTTGCCTGTGGCACACTTTACCTAGAACTTTGTAAGTAAAGGAATACATCAGTCATGGTAAAATAGCTCACTTAATGGAGCTGGAGCATTGGAATGTTTTGTAGAACCCCAAGAGATGCTGTTAGATGTTCCTGCTTCCTTGTTACCTAAGTATGTCTTTACTGTCCATCCATCTGTTTGTTTTCATTTCTTTTGGTTGGTAAAAGGTAAAGCAAGCATTTAAAAAAAGTTGTCATGTAGAAATATTTATGAAATGTAGAGTACTCATATATGAATAGCATCAATATAACTGCCCCTTCAGGACTCTTAAGGTTGACAGTTTGTGCTTTTTTTTTGCAGTATTGCCATGGATAGAGCCCATCAAAGTAACTGCAAACTCAGCAAAACCGAGAAGAAGTTCTTGAGGAAACAGATTAAAGCCAGGCATACTTTGCTGAGACATGAAGGCATTGAAACAGTATCCTATGCCACTCAGGTGACCTAAAACTATCATTACCATTTGAATGTAAATGTATGGCCATGTTAATGTGTTAGAGTGATATCCGTTAATCATTGCTCAGAGAAGAAGGCTGTAACTGTTCAGTCATGTATTCCATCTTCACTAGGTATACACGTTAGGACCTGCTAACTTTTTATTTTTGGACACAGCCTTAGTGTACTTGGAATTTCCATTGATTGTGTTGGTTGATTGAGAGGAAGTTGTGGGTATGTATTAACTGTGCCACTGTTTACAGTTTATAAAGCTTACTCATATCCCTTATTGTATTTAATTTCCTAAAAATCCTTTTGAGATAGATGAGAAACTAAGGGTTTGAGGGGTTGTGGTATGTCCATTGGTATTAGGTGGCTGAAACCTAAAGCTAGGTCTTTTGTGATCTTCTTTCTTTTCTTTCTGCTTCATCTGTACTGTAGAGTATTTTGACTGTATGCTACAGAACCCTTTTTATGTATTAGATTTCATTTACAAAGGCTTTTTATCACTTTATGGCAATAATCGCATAGTGTGGGACTGTGAGACTCCCTGGGCTACGAATGAGAAACACTTCCTTGGACTCTTAGAACCTCCACTTGTTTGGACATGAGCAGCATCTGTTGACCTCAGCTTTCTTCATTTGAAAGGACAGAGTATTGCATGCTTTTTTGTCCCACTGGATCGTTAGATTCTAAGAGAGCGTGTACGCGACAGCACTTATTAAAGTACCACGTGAATATCAAGTATTCTTATGATACAGGATGAGAGTAGGAAGGAAGCTGAGCCATCGTTTAACTGAGGACCAAAGACGAATAATTGAGAAGGTGAAGCTGGAATGAAAATTTAGGTCTCTTGGCTCTCAGGCCGATACTGGTACTCTTCCCGTGTGCCACACGTGTGCTGTCTTCTGTGCTGCGTCACAGTGTAGGAGTGAGTACTCTGTTGAAGAAGGTTGAAATTCAGCAGGTAGAAGGCCCTACTTAAATTTTGTTACATATGAAGGACTTCAGGGAATTTAAACCAAATACCTTTAAAAAGGTTGGGATAGGCAATAGATTAGGGTTCATACGTCTGCAAACATTTTCTGCCAGGAGGAGCCACTGAAGCTGTGTGGTACTCAGAAAATGACACGGACATACCCTGTACTCACTTCTTCCCAAGTGTGACTTGCCTTCTTTTCCCTGCCTGGGTCCTGAAGGGAAGTGGTAAGAGAAGGAACGGGTTCAGGGTCTTTGCTGCCACTGGAGCTTGTCTTTGGAGCCCATCTTTCTCTTGTATCTCCAGAAGCTTTCCTCCTACCTTTGTGGCTTCCAAAGTGTCAGCTTATTTAGGCTTGATATTTTTCTCCACAATATTTTTAAGGGAAAAGAATAAATTACAGAAGGACCTGTAGTTACATGTGATCTGCCCAGGGGAGAGCACATGCTCTTTTTGCCATGCGTTCTAAATGTAGGGGCTTTTGTGCAAATGTATAGCCATTGTGAGAATTTTCTAGAACAGTGACCTTCACATTGTCAGGACTGAAGATAACTTTTAAAAAACTTCTGGATTTCCTTCTTCATATTATTGGGAAATTTGCTTGGTCAAAATTATAAATAAAACAATGACTGCATTGAATTGCATTGTATAACTCATATGTAATAGGAAACACTGAACTTTTTTTTTATCATGGTTTGCCCTAAGAATTGCCTGCACATCACTTAGACAGCATCTTTGAATGCCACTAGTATTCTCCAAGTCACACCTCATCGTCTTCCTCAGTTCCTCAGTGGACACTTGCCAGTTACAAAACCTTTGCAGTTTCTTAGATTTGGGAACATGGAAATGTTTTTGTAATTATGGCTGCATATAACCAAATTATTTTGGTATTTTAATTTATAAACCTCACTGAATGAGGTCCACGACAAGCATCTGAGGCTAAATTTTACACCGTATTTTATAGTTTTGTATTAGTGTGTTTGTTTATTATGGTACGTGTATACTTGCATATATAAAGTTTTGGCTGCCCCCAAAAAGAATAGCACTTTAATTTTCTTATTATCCAATTTTACAACAGTTCTATTACATACTTTTAAAACAAGGTTCTAGAGATTCCCATTTTGTATATAATGAAACTAGTACATTATGTTCTAATCTCCAATTTAGTATAAATCAGGTGTCAGCAAACTACTGTCTTCAGGTTCAATCTGGCTTGTGAGGTAAGAGTGAGTTTTACATTTTTTAAAAAGATTTTATATATAGCCCTGGCTGGTGCAGCTCAGTGGATTGAGCACAGGCCTGCAAACCAAACGGTCCCCAGTTCGATTCCCAGTCCAGGGCACATGCCTGGGTTGTGGGCCAGGTCCCCAGTAGGGGGCGTGTGAAAGGCAACCACACTTTGATGTTTCTCTCCTTCTCTTTCTCTTTCTCTCTCTCGAAAAATAAATTTTAAAAAATATTTAAAAAAAAAGATTTTATTTATTTTTTGAGAGAGGGGAAGGGAGGGAGAAGGTGGGAGAGAGAAACATCGATGTGACAGAGAAACATCAGTCAGTGCCTGTTGCGTGCACCCGACCAGAACTGAACCCACCGCCCAGGCACATGCCCTGAAAAGAGATGAACAGGCGACCCTTCCCTTTGCGGTACAACGCCCAACCGACTGAGCCACGCTGGTCAGGGCGAGTTTCACACTTTTCAAACGTTGTTAAAAACAAGACTGTGTGACAGAGACTTATATGACCTGGAACCTAAAATATTCACTCTGTGACCCTTTCAGAAGTTGGGCACTGTCTGGTAGAAAAGATGGACCTGATGAGAGTGGGCCATCGGTGATTTACTTTTGTCGCGCTACACAGTTTTTAGGAGTCATGAATCATAAATTAAAGATCCTCACACCACGTAGAATGTTTTTGTTTTTAAAGCACAGAGACCAGAGGGCACTAGGTTGTAATCATCAGAAGCCCTTGAAGGAAGTTTAGTGCAGGACTGCAAATGACAGAAAGTAGGCATGCAGTTTAAAACGGAAAAAGCTTTAATTGCGAAATGAATGAATTACTCGGGCCTGAAGGAAAGTCTTCCTATTTTATATTTAATATAATCTGTCATTGGTCTTCTTCGAGCCAGTACCTTTACTTTTAGCTTTACTGAACACTGTATAATGGCGACACCGGAAGTGTGAGTTCTGGACACCGACAGGAGTAAACTTGAAACCCAGCTCCTCCTGATCAGTACCGTGACCCAACTTTCCGACCTTCAGTTCCTCTCTGGATGAGGTGGGGCTAACGTCGCCCTTTGTACAGTTGTTGTGAAAGGCTAT
>VMDR010018431.1:0-19193 GCA_007922815.1 Macrotus californicus
TATTCAAGTGATAGATAGTACAACAAAAAATATATCAAGTTTCGAATGAAAAGATTCCTCTTTTCCAAAGGAAAGTTTTTATCCAAGCTTGAAAATGTGACATTAGAACAAGGAAAGTTAAGGAATGATAGTATTGTCATTGCTCATGCTGGTGTATTAAAAATAATTAAGAAGCCATTTGGGAAAATTAATTGCTAAATATTAGCATTAAATAATTACGATCTTCAGTGTATCCTGGTACTTTGGGGGTTACATATATTTATGAATTAATGTTTTCCATCAATGTATCGTTCTCCTTACCCATCCCTCTCCCTCTGTGCCTGGCCCTTAGACATATATGCCACTAAGAGAAATAAATACAGGGTACAGAATGCCTAGAAGAAAACAAAAGGGTAAATTATAAGAGCTATATTGTTGCCCTGGCTGGTGTGGCTCAGTGGACTGAGTGCTGGTCTGCGAACCAAAGGGTCGCTGGTTTGATTCCCAGTCAGGGCATATATCTGGGTTGTGGACTAGGTCCCCAGTAGGGGGCACACGAGAGGCAACCACACATTGCTGTTTCCCCCTCTTTCTCCTTCCCTTCCCCTCTCTCTAAAAATAAATAAATGAAATCTTTTTAAAAAAAGCTATATGGTCAATACTTAGGTTATAATACTTAGTTTGACATACTAATCCCTGCCATGCTCATCTCTAAACTGTCATGAAAATATTACTGAAAACACTAAAAAAGCAAAGATACACAAGTATGTGGTAGAATTGGGCTAATGTTAATGGTCCAGCATTGGGAACTTGAGTCCACTGTCACAGCATTATGATGGGGGACTACCAATTACCATTACAGCCAACGCACACTTCAGCCTTACTGATCCACCAGTCTGACTGCCCACGAAGTTCATAGGAGATTTTGGCTCTTCCTGTCTCATAGCTTTGAGATATAAGAGCCTCATCCAAGTACCCTGTAGGTAACCCTCCATCCCAACACTTCAATGGTTACTGATTTCTTGAGATGAGAAGACAGTACACTGTGCCCTGCCTGCATCACTGATGACTGAGGATGACCCAGTTTCTAGTGTGTCCGTGGATGAAGATGATGGGTCAGAGTCATAGGTTTTCAAAGTAGAAGGCGGTACTTCTGGCAGAGACTGATGTGGTCCACACACGGCTGTTGTTTTCTTATAAGGTCTCTGGCCAAGGAAAATTAAAGCAGCGTAAGTTGTCCTAGAATCATAGTTTTCACGAACATTGTTACTGTGGGACCTTTTTGAATCACCAAAACAATATTTTCAATTTTTCCAAGTGAGACAGAAGTCCAGAGTTTCATTAGGAATCCTCTCATTTCTCTGAGGCATAAGCAAAACGTCTCTGAGCCGAGAGCAGCCTGCAGGCTGTTAATTGTGATTTCCATGAAACATGCTGCTGCTTATATATAAATTATAGATTAAAGGAAAGCTGTCTTTGATTCTGCAAACATTCCGAAGGAGAGTCTCACTTCTGTATTTCTTTCCAGCACCAAATCCGGACCCCATTCTTCATTTCTATGTCAGAAGTCGTCTTCCTTCTTGCTGGTTGGGATGAACTGGTCTCCTTTGCAGACTCATTTCTCACCCTCTGAGCTAAATCCACCTACTTTTCCCCTTCATAAATCTTATTTTATCAAGTATATCCTCTGTCCTCAGTACCTGCAACCACCATCTCCAACTGGTGTGAGTGTACCCCAAATCTCTTCCACAGCAGCAGCCCTGGGCTGCACCTCACCCCAGGAACAGGATTTGTGGCCACACATTTTGTAAGAATGTTCTTTGCTTATTGTTCCAAGTTTTTCATTGCCCTTCAATTTTTTTTTTAAATTTCATCTTTATTGTGGCATAATTGAAATATAAATGCCCTTTAATTCTTACTAACTGCACGGTGGTCTCCATCACCAACACTCTTTTGAAACTATTCTGACAAATGTTCCAATAAATGCATCCACTGCAAAGTCTAATAAAAACCTTTTATTCCAAAACAAACTTGGCTCCGTCTAGCAATATTATTGATTGACCAGTTAACTTTTCAACCATATTTTTAACATACTACACAATAGTCCATAATTTTATATTCATTGTAAAAGAAATTTAAAATAAAAGCAAAAATAAGAAAAACATTTGATTCCACAACTGAAAAATAGCTATTCTTAAGCACTGTGTGTATATATATATAAAGTTTCTGTGTGCACATATATAGCAAAGTAAAATATATGTGCATATATGTATATATGAATGTTTGTGGTTACCTAGCTATACAGAAATATCTTAATGTGTTTCCTCTTTCACAAAAGTTTGAAATAACCAACAACCTATAATTTATATATAAGCAGCAGCACCTTTTTATGGAGATCACAATTAAAGGCCGCAGGCCACTCTCGGCTCACAAGTATTTTGTTTATTCTCAGACAACTGCATAGTTTTAAAGAGGCTGGGGGGTGGGCCCCTCCTGATGGCGAAGTGAAATGATGAGAATAACAAAATGATAGTGACTGAAGCCGAAATTTACAATACATGGAAAACCAAAAAAAATGTTTGAATTAATCAAAAGAAACATTTAAAAGGTTTTAAAATCCACTTTCAAAGATAACAAATTTAAAAGACAAAAACACAGCTGTTAGCAAATTAAAAAAGGGGACATTAAACAAATCTTAACCATAAGTTAAGATTGAAACAAAACAATATCCAAAGATAAAACTTAAATAAAAATTACATCTAATATTTAGAAACATATTTGGCTTTCTATAATAGCCTTCAAAGTATGAAAGTAAGACAAGGAACGCTTTATAAAATGTGACTCTGATAGTTATGCAAGAAATATTCAAATACCATTCTATTTCCACATGCTATTCTGGGTTTCAAATGTTATTTTTCAAATAACAGAATAATGTGATTTGCCAGTATCATCTGCAACTCAGTATTGTTTTTCTTTTTTTAAAAGATTTTATTTATTTATTTTGAGAGAGAAGGGAAGGGAGGGAGAAAGAGAAGGAGAGAAACATCAGTGTGTGGTTGCCTCTCGCGTGCCCCTCACTGGGGACCTGGCCAGCAACCCAGGCGTGTGCCCTGACTGGGAATCAAACTGGTGACCCCGTGGTTCACAGGCTGCCACTCAACCCACGGAGCCACACCAGCCAGGGCTCAGTACTTTCTCTATATGCTCTAAGAGTGCATGATGTTTGGGACAGTGGATTAAGCGGGGTTCCCTGTGGACTGTGGTTTCATTAGCTGTTAGATTTCATTTTCATAAGCTTACTCTGCAGAATGTAACATCACCTACTTTCATTGGTCACTATATCTAAACACATTCTCTCATCTCGTCGTCCAGCCCTTCACATGGAATGTTAAATACATGGTAACGGTAATGACCAGAGTACAGCAAGCAGTTAGGACAATGTAGCATCTCTGAGCATGAACTCTCAGACAGCTCGGCTGGATTCACGTCCTAACTGTCCCAGGTACGCTGGGCAAACAAATTTCCTAATCCGGAAAGCAGGAATCACGGAAATAGAATTTATCTCATGTGGTGTTATGGAAGATCGCATGAATTAATACACATAAAATATTTAGAAAAGTGACCAGAACACAGAGAAACCTGTAAGTAGCAGCTATTGCTATCTCGAGAATTTAAATGGCATAGAACAGTAGCATTTTTTTCTTTTATCCTGCCATGTTTTTAGCCCTTAGAGTAGAGACTAACACATGGGCAGATGCTCAATGAATTGGGTTGAATAAGCATGAGTTAACATGCCACAAAGACCTTGTAGCCTGGTGTGGTGGCTTTTATCCTGGCTAAGCCTTTATCTGGTTGCTGTACACCTCACAATAATTTTCAGAGCTTCAGTAATGTTGATTCTGGCAGTTTTTGCCATCTGGTTTGGTGTTTCTGAGGAGGGCTGAACCCGAGGGTTCCCTACACCTTCACTTTCAGTGACAACACTGGTCTGCTTTTTATAAGCTAAATTTTATGGAAATACAGACAGAGCCATCTGTTTAAATACTGTCTATGGCTGCCTTCAAACTACCACTTCGGAGCTGAGTAGCTGCAAAGAGACTTTATGGCCTGCGAGAGTAAAAGGTGTAAAAACTGGCCCTTGAAGCAAAGTCTGCAGACCCTGTTGTTAAATATTCTATGTACATAAACTGTTACAAGATGAAGAGTGCCTTACTTTTTCCTTGCTAATCTATGTGGGATTTGGTTTTACAGTCTTCTCCCCTGGACTGATGCCCAGCAAGACGCTGACTGGAAAGAAAGATTGAGAGTGGCCATCTTGCCTTCTCCCTCCTCTTAGGAGAGATGCATCCCATTGTCATCCTGAGCTATGATGTAAGCTATATACCAGGGCACATTTTCTTTTTCTAGTCCCTCGCCCTCCTTCACTGAAGCATTTACACTTTTAAGGAAATTTTGAATATATTCAGCCATTCCTTTTTCAAATATGTTATTAGTCTTTCTCTCTCTGCCTGGAACCCAATTATATATTCTGTCAGTATTTTCCTTCACTCTCTTGGCATTACTCTTTTTTCAATTATTTAATTAATTGTTTAATTACATTTATTGGGGTGACAGTGATTTCACTCATGTGTGAATATAAACCTGAAAGCAACAAATGAACAAGCAAGACAACAAGCAGTGGGTATTTTTCTGCAGCTCAATGGAGCTCTGTTTTTCAGTCTTTTCCGCTTTATGTTTGATTCTGGTTTTACTGCTTTGTGTTCCACTCACTTTACTTGTTTCTGCCGCGCCTAACCTATTGTTAATCAAAATCAATGCATCTTTTTTCAGATTTTGTATTTTAAATCTCTATTAGTCCTAGTTGTTTCTTATGTATAGCTTTATGTCTTCAATTATTTGTTGTTATTTAATCGTTCTGAAGCATATTTATAGTATAGACATGTGCTGCTTAACCACAGGGCTACATTCTGAGGAATGTGTCGTTCGGTGACTTTGCTGTGTGAACATTACAGCCCGCGCTTGGACCTACTGTGCACCTACATTGCACGGTGCAGCCTCCTGGTCCTGGCTACAAACCTGTACAGCGTTACTGCACTGAATACTGCACACAACTGTCCCATGGTGGTAATTATTTATCTACACCTAAACTTAGAAGAGATACAGTAAAAATGCTGTAAAAAGATAGAAATGGTGCACCTGTGTAGGATGCTGACCATGGACGGAGCCTGCAGGCCTGGCAGTCGCTCTCGGTGAGTTGTGAGGGAGTGGTGAGTGACGTGAAGGTGTGAGACACCACTGCACATGATGTGGACTGTGTAGGCACTGCACACTTAGGCCACACTAAGTTTAGTAAAACATTTTTATCTCCTCAATAATAAATTATCCTTCACTTACGCTTTAGTCTATAGACTTCAGTACCATTTGTGTATTTAGGGAAAATAAGGCAAAGATAAATTACTTTCTTTGCTTTGCAAATAGTACATGCAAGTGTGTTAATGAGGGTCCAGCAAACACTTTTGTTGGAAAACACCAGAGAGTAAGTATTTTAGGCTTTGAGAGGCACGTGGCGTCCTTTGACCGCCGTGCTCTGCCGTTGTAACAAGAGTACCCATGCTGACAATACGTGAAGGAGTGTGTTTGGCTGTTTTCCAATCACACTTGCAAAAACGGGTGGGCTTTCAGGCTGTTTTTGGTCTATTCCTGGTATAAGAGTACTCCTAATTCTTGTTTAGGGGAAAGAACCCTATGCACATTTGATTATCGATTATGTCATAATGACATACCAAATCCACTTTTATGTGAAATTGACAAAAACACATCATGTTAATTTAAGAATGTAAAGTTCTATTTCAATCATACGATTAAAAATACACGCACCTTTATCAATTCAAAAGTTAGCAGAGATACTTGTACCAGTGTGCACTTTCTACTGATTTCAACAAATAGACACAAACCACTCAAAAAACGCAGAATATAAAAGCACAAATGTAAAACTGAAGAATGGTGCGTACATGCTGGAAAACTCATTTCTTATAGAGAAGAGAGTGAAAACAGACCTAAGACACATTTAGAAATGTGTTTCTCGAGATTTTCCCATCAGTTTTAATATTTGCAGACAGTTGCAAGATGGCCCTAAAATCATATTTGTTAGAGATGAGTTGGCACGTCACACAAAGTCTCCAACCAACATATTGTAGTGTTTTGATGAACTCAAATCATGTGTGTGAACTAAAACACAAACCAACGTGTTAATAACTAAAAGGTCTCTTGAAATATTTATTTTTTAAAAGAGATTTATGATGCTGTGCAAAAATTAATGGGCCAGTTCTTTATTGTATCTGGGAAAAATTCTGCCTTCTAATTTACTAAAACAAATCAGACTCCTCATGTCAAGCAGCTTTTAAAGAGAAGGGGAAAATGAAGCTGCATAAGTAATTTGCTCGTAATATAAGAACTATCACGCCAGTTTCATGGCTACCTATATGTGCTGTTAGATTGTCACATGCTGTCAACATCAGTCTGTAGGATAAAAGCTGTTGTAACGAACAGTATCCCTGATTTACCAATGTCAAACAGAAGGCTCAGAAAACCTTCGTTCGCCTGATGAGCACAGTGATGATAAACTGTAGAGAGGATGTTTTCCAATCTCTTCTTCTCATTGTCCTTTATGAGTTCCCCTCAAAGAAGGAGACTCTATTTTCTAGCTCAATGTGACCTGAATTGAAACATTCAGGAAAAAAAAATCAAATATGTAGGGGTGGAAATCAATCACTCACTATTAAAGTTTTCCCATCTATGGCAAAGGGAGGAACTGTCGGTTTTTAGCAATTCCTTTCATAAAGCAGCCTCGTTCACTTCAACCTGAAGCATTGAGCTGTGTACCTCGGCACCGTGACTTAACCCCCACCAACGTCCCATGTCTTTCAGGTAGCACGGCATCAACAGGGACAGCAATTTATAGCTCCCAGCAGTCTTGAAAATTAAGAGAGAAGGAAGGGGAACTACCTGTTATATTAAAATTCAGTGTGAAAATAATGTATGGTCATCATTTGTCCAAAATTCCTTAAGTCCTCCCTTATGCTTGGTTTTCTACTCTGGCACACACAGAGATGCACAGAGTGTGAGGAGCTCACTGTGATATTGATGATGATACAATACACAATGGCTTTCTCACCAAGGAGACTTTATTCTACCCAAAGTATTTTGACAGGAGCATATTGTCGGGAAATATTTCTCCATGAGTCTCCCATGTCTGCGTATCTTGTATCGGATCCTGTTTTGGTCTGTCTTTTCAAAGACACTAAAAAACAGCCTAGGAAGTTAGAGATGGTGTCTCCCTCTGGAAGGCAGAGATCAGAATTGTTTCTTGAGCAGAACGACTAAGGTAAGATGTTCACTTAAGACAGAGCTGGGCAGGTTTGCTATCAACCGCCATATATGGGCAGAGGATTCTAGCACTGGGCTTCCTCTCTTGTTTCTTTCTCTGCTTTCTCCCTAGCCCTCTCTCTTTGCTAAGCAAATGGTGGTTAATTAACGTATGTTTTTTCATGCAAACCATAAAGTTCAATTTATATTAATTTAAAGAAACTTACTATTCATTTTATTATATTGCCATCAATTAGAAAGACACAAGGAAACCAAACTTCTGGAAATCACTTAAGTCAATATGCCTCACTGCCACCAATTTCATTTATTTCCCCGACTACAGCAATCAGGCAGTTGCAGGAAATATTGATTGAAATCTACTGACTGGCCAGGAAGGTGCCTCTGTGACTTCCCTGGTATATGCTAAATGCACATTTTCAGAGATTGCTTCATCTAGAGCATTACCAAGTCTATCTTTCTCAAACCCAATTTTATAAGAACATGATAAATTCACACAGAGTGGAATCTCAGACACAACAAAGCAGATATCAGAAGTGGTCTGGTTCAAGGAACCAGACAGCCTGGCTTTGAAATGTAGCTTCACAATTTTACTCAGTGTTTAGCATCAAAAAAGTTATTTAACCTTCACTTTTGTCAACTCTGAAGTGAAGGTAATTGTAGCATGTATTTATAGTACTGTGAAGAACAAATGAGGTGACCTGTATACAAATATAGAGTGATTTATTCGTGCTCACCTGGCTCACATCTCCTGGTTTCTATATTTCCTGTAATGTATCTCTGGTACAATTCACTGCACAGTGGATTTTAATTTAGGCTACTTGCCTCTTACTGGCTTTTATGTTATTGCTATCTTATGCTTCCTGATTTAAAGAAAAATGTCCTTTTGATTATTCTCAAAATAAGCCTAGTAGAAAATAGATAATAAATATTATACAAATTCTACAGTTCCTAAGAAAATGGGCATATATATTGATTTCGATACTTTTGGGTACTGTTATTACAAAGGAGCCCAGAGGCTTGCCAAAGGTCATAGATTTGGAATGAAATCAGACACTTCTACTGCAAATGACCAATGTGGGTCCCCATACATTTCTGAAATAGCTTCTGAATCCTTGGTAGTTGGTTGATTATGCCACTTTTGTTGTTGTTAAATCTATCTTGTGGTATTAAAACTATTTTTGAATTAAGAGTTGTTTAAAAATAGCCACTGTTACATAGAGTATATATTCCTTACCATAACATATCTTTTAAAATTTACAAATTGCTAATTAAATAATTTGTCATCTCTCCTTCTGGGTTGTTTTAAAGTTTATCTTCCCGAAGCTATTAGCCTCAACCTAAGTGCCAATTCTATTTTAGCTGTTATTCAAATGCATTTGCTTCAAGACTGTAGAATTTGTATAATACTCATTATCTATTATCTGCTAGGCTTATTTAGAGAATAGTCAAAGGGACTTTTCTTAAAATCATGAAGCATAAGATAGCAATAACATAAAAGCCAGCGAGAGGCAAGTAGCCTCACTGAAAATCCACTGCCAGTGAATTACACTAGAGGTACATAACAGAAACTACAGAAGCCAGGGGACCCGAGCCAGGTGAGCCAGAATAAAGGAAACGACCCAGAGCAGGGGATGTTACGGTACCGTATTTAAATTGAGATGACGGGAAAGCAGTATTTTCATATGGTCAGGGGCCTGACTTGCTGCATCATTCACCACACTGGTCATTGGGCTAAAATCAAGGTCCCCACAGGACTGCGTTCTTTTTGGAGGCTTTAGGGGACAATCTGTACCTGTGTCTTTTCTAGTGTCTTGAGTCACCACCTTCCTTGGCGGTGGCCCCGTCCTCCATCTGCAATGCACATCATTTCAACCTCTGATTCCACTGTCCGATCTCTCTGGTTCTGGCCCTCTGACTCCCTTGCATAAGGACTCTTGGGATTTACACTGGGGGCTCAAGGGTGATCTCCCTATGTCAAGGATCTCAATTACATCTGCAGAACCCCTTTTTTGCCATTTCAGGTGACATTCAGAAATCCTGGGGTTAGGCTGTGAGCATCATTGGGGACCACTGTTTCTGCCAACCATGTAAAGTAACCCCCCTTTTTCAGTTAAAGGAATCTAAAGTAAATCTTTGTGTCTATGAAAGTGAGCCATTGAAGGAATCACATATATTTACTTGTTAATAGCTATTAGTAAGAGTTTGGTAAAGGGTGAGTTCCACGTAGTGTGGGAGACACTGCCAACTGAGAGAATGTTGTACGTATGGCAGACAGATACACTTCAAAGACTGGAGAGCCAGGCCAAGATTAGAATTTGAGGTCATGCCAAGAGAAAGATGTAACTGAAAAATGAACTGATTCCTGCTACCCATCACTTACAAGACATTATCCGCTTCCTGGAAGGCACCAAGAAGCCGTGTAAGGTGTGCCTTCACACATTCCTCATGTTTGACTGGCAGGAAGCCATTATACTCTTGATGACTCAATGTCAGAGACAAGAAAATAAACATTAGTCATTTTCTTATTTTTGGGGGGGACATGGGAATCTTAGCTTGGTCAGCTGTTAGGTTCTCTGGCAGTCACTCCACTTAACACAAGATCTTTTTGCCTTTAACATCAAAAGATTATCTTTCTAATTACAAACACTACCAATACCTGTTTCAAATGCTACAAATCATAAAGCGTATTTGGCTGATACATAGATTAATTTTGGATGGTAATAATGTTAACCTATTATAATTATCACACTTGGCAAAAGGTCTGCATGCCTAAATGCTGGTGTTTACTAACATTTTCATTGAGCAGTGACCTAATGGATGTATTGCACATCCATATGTACAAAGGCATAGTATGTGATAAGAATAAAAATATTATCTTCATTTTTACTCACATTCAATGTTACAATGTCAGTGCATTATTGGCTAAAATAGAAGTGTAAGTTAATTTTTTTTAAAAAAAGGTCATAAATCGAGCAAAGAAAAAGAAATGTTCTAAAGTTTCCTTCCTCTGTAGAGATAATAAAAACTTACTTTGTTACTTTTTAGAAAAATACTCAAGTGACTATGAAGATTAGCTAGTAATATTTTCACCTAAAAAAGAAACTTCCCTTTCCTCTAAGTGTTTTTTTAAAAGAATGTCTTTGCTGTCAAATACCAGCCCTTTGATAGCACTGAGAACACGATAAAAATAATACAAAAACAATGTGTTGAGGTTATTTTCCTTGGCCTGGTACGTTCAAGTTAAGAAAGTTAACTGTTGAGCACAGTGGTCCTCGAAGAATTCACGCAGTGAGCAGCTGCCAGCTTTGGGAAAACATGTGTTTAAAAATACCTTCTGCTCCAGGTAATTTTGCCCTTACAGTCCAAGAAACTTCAGCTCTCAAGGACACAGCTCGGGAAATTTAGATGTTTTCATAGCAATTGCCCATAATAGTTTTGTAGATGACATTAGTGTTTGGCTGTGTCCATATAGATCAATAATTCTGATTATGTATTTAATTCTGTCAAATAAAATTTTAGACTGATTTTCGGGTGTGGGATTAAAATTTTATTTAATTGACTGATCGCTCTGACAGTTTATAGGGACATAGCAAGCTTTTTAATTTTCCTGAGTTCTCAATTTTGAATGAAAATCAAATTCAGGTCCTAAGTTGGGATGTCATCATTTTAAAGGAAGGGGATTAAAGAGGACTCTTCTGCACAGGACTCAGAGCAATTTTTATCATCAGTTTTGCTCCTTGATGCCAATGTGTTCTGCGGGTAGACTCAGGCTGGAGCCAACAGTCACAAACAAAAAGCGTAAGAGACTGAGGCCAAGTTAACTGTAAGTACTTTGTGATTACCCTTAGATTTCTTTTGTTTTGAGGAAATAATGCATTGTGCCACCAAGGACATATTCCATATCACAATTAAACGCCTTTCAAATTTTATGCCTTATATGAAATTATAGTATATTTATGCTATCATGGCTAGAGACTGTTTCATCTGTTTGAAAAGAAAAATTTTAGTTAAAAAATATTTTGCTCACAACATATAAAATAACCTGTTTTCAAACATCGATGTAACTGGTCCCTATGTTTACATTCACTTTCATTTGTCATTTAGGATTTGGAGTTTTGGTTCATTCCTTTTAGGAACCGTTTCTATGGAGTATATGCTACACTTAATTTGAAGAATTCCAAGTCATAACTATAATGGCAAAATTAATTTAACTACTATAATAGGGATGAAATTAAAGCTAGTTCATCCACTAGAAATAAGTACTTTGAATAAATAGCTGGACACATTTCATTTTTATGGTTAATTTTTGTCATTGTGTAGTCAGATACTGGTGTATTGATTCTGTGAAAGACTAAGGGGAATTTAAAAATGCTGGGAAATTGGACACACTGGGTGATGCATTGTGTTACTTTTACACTTTTAGTAATAGCATTAGGTGTAGGTAGCAGGAAAGAAAATAAGATATCAGGAGGTAGACACATGTGACAAATTAAGATTAGGCTGGCATTTTGTTGTTGTTGGGACATTTGACAATATCAACTCTTCAACCAGAATCCCAGTTCTGCCACGATTTTTGCTCGTGTGACAACACGGTCACTCTTACTCTCTGAACGGGCATCATTTGCCAGATCACAAACACTGTGGTTTCGGCAACTACGCAAACTCAAATGAAGATGTTAAAGCTCTCATGTGCTTTGACTCCTATAAATGGATTATAAAAAAATAAGTAGAATGGATAAATACTTTTGGTTAGGCCCTTAATTTCAGATTTAGGCATATCTTTTCTTTTTTTTTTTTTGAGATGACGCCATCCTTATCGCCCATGGTTTTATCTGTGGCATATGAACCATAAAAGGCGAATTATCTTGAAGTGGTAAATACTGCTCAGGTCTTCGTAGCTTATAACAATAAATATTCACTCTCATTCTACATGTCCCTTGCTAGATCCTGGGGCTCTCTTTCATCCCTCATCACTTTGGGACAGAGACTGACAAGGTAGCTGCCACTTTGGACCCTGGAGGACACTGTGGCAAAGGGACCGGTGGCTCAGAGGATCTACTCAGGAAATCTAACCCTCCAGCCTGGAAAAGACACACACCTCCTATGGCTCACGTGAGCTGAAACTCTTCCTATGGCCACACCCAATTACAAGAGATTCAGAAAGTGCAATCCTATTGTGTTCACAAAGGACAAACCTTTAGAAATGTTTGCTAAGTAGCCCTGGTGATTACCGAATACGCCAAAGAACATGAACTATGAAGTCAGGCATCTCTGTGTTCAAAATCACCTGTCTAAATTCAGAGCTTCAGTGTCATTATCGGCAAAATGAGGAAAATCATGTCACCCATCAGTGTTACTACCATATTTACACTTGGTGTATTAAAATGATTCACTTCCATAGTTGATCAGATTTCAACAAAGAAGAGTAATTAAAATCCTTGTGTAAATGTATAAAATGCTAAGGAGCTTACACATTTTTCCACTTCTGGAATACCCTGCCCTAAGAAACCAACACATGGACACTTCTTTTTGGCTGTAGGGCTCACTACGTTTAGGAGAATGTGACTTTAAAAAATAGGACAAAACTTGCTTGAAATATAAACAATCACTTCTTTAATCATAGTCAATGGAAATTTTAATTTTCCTATGTTCAACTTTTTTAAAAATGTGGGTACAGTTCCCATGTTTTAAAGTGTTGTGTGTCACTTCATACCAACGACGCTCATCACACTTAAAAAAAATGCAGGGCTACGTTAGTGCCACTCGCCCTGACTTACAATGCCACAGTAAATCAATTTCCCCAAGAGCGTGTCTTTCTCTGCAACACATGTTCATTAACTTAGCTCTTTTAAATTATGGCTCATGCACTTAGTCTACATATTTCCTACAGAATTCCTCCTCATACCCTAAATTTTAATGATTAAAACTGACTTCACTGTATGACTGAATTATAATAATTTGATGTTGAAAATTAATCACCCACGTATAAAAGCAGTAGTTTAACTTGATATTAATTTTTCATTATCTTAATTTCATCCTCCAAAGAATGCAGTCCTCCCATAGTATAGTAGCAAAGATATTAGGTTCTTAGCATTGGATCCCTTTAACATTTAATCTCACCTTCCTTGTACAAGTGAAACTGGCCTCGTACTCAGGATGTGTCCAGGTGGCATGAGCCTGCCTCACTCTCTGGATGACCCTGGGGGCCAGGGAGGGTTGGGGGGAAGGAGGGAGAGTTTGAGGGGACAGAAGCTGCTTCCTTGACTTGACGGACAGCTGGCTTATGAAAGCCACGCTTGCTGCCCCCGATCTACTCCCTGATCTGGAAAGAGAAGCCGTATCAGTAGCACTGACGGCCAGTGAACTAGAATTGCTGCGGTTACACTATCTATACAATTAAACTATTAAAAAGGATGTTGGAAATGACCATTTCAGCAAAATAGCAGGCAGTGCCATTGGAACAGTACGCGTGTGTACGTGCAATCAGTGTCCCCTTTACTGTGGTGGTGCGTTGATGTTCAAAATACAGCCCCCCAAAATATGTGAATGAAGAGTGCAGGGGAAGTTATAGACTTAGGATGGGTTCTCTTGTTTCAGGAAATGGTCATGTTCTAAACTTACTTGTAGGTGCTCATGATAACTTTAAGAAGGAAATTAAAATCCCTTTCCTCAGGATGAGGTTAATAAGCCTTTTCCTTGTTCGTCTGATTTTTTACTTCTTTATTTTTTTATAGCTTAATCCATAAAAATATCATCTAACTGCTGGGACCTTTTTTAGTTGCATGTCATATATTTTCTAACGTGAGTTTCACCAACTGTTATCATCTCGTGGGGACTGGTTTTGAGAGAGGTGAAACAGAATGAACTCATGATGAAAGGAAAAGATGTTTCCAGGGTGAGTGCGGACTAATCTGAAGCTATGGTTGGGGAGCAAGAGGGTCCCCTATTCTACCTGTCCTTAGCCCTTATGGCCGGATTAGGTATAAAATAACAAAACTGACCCCAGACTACATGGACGGGGGAAGGAACAATTTAGTCCCCACAGGAGAACCACAAGATAATGCTTAGATTATAAAATGAGGCTAAAAGAAATCACTGCCCTAGGCACCACGTTATAGATGTTAGACAAAGAAACAGTACACGTGTGAGAAATTACAGGACAAAGAAGGTGCTCCTGGTCCCCAACAGCCATGCCTGGATCAAGCATCCATGCTTAATCTTGTGATTGGTAAAGGGAAAAGAATTATTAGTTTGCCTTAGAGGAATTATAATCTAACACCTGCAATTTGTCCCAGTGGACCGGGGGGTGGTGGTGGATTGGAACAGGAGGGTCACCTTCCCAAGCATCACAGAGGATGTCTGAACAAAACTAGGCTCCTTTTAGTAAGGGATGGGTGGGAAATGGATGCAAAGAAAACAACTAATAGCATCAAGCATACCTAAGAACTAACTATTCGATGAGACTAACAAAGCCGAGACTACAGCTGCCTTATTGGGTCCACCTTTCTCTTTGTTTGTCATGTGGAAAGTAGATTGTGGACAGGCTAAAAAAGAGGAGTCACATATAGACTCTAATAAATGATTTTCCTCTCCATATTTTTCTCTTAATTCAATCCTATATTTCCCTCCATTTTTTCATTGTGTACTACTCAATTTTAAGAATTGATCTTCCGTTACACAATCATTTAATTTTGAAAGCTGGTATACACATAAAAAAATAAGTAATAAGCTTTGGGCTTCCAATTACTTTGTGATATTTTATTTCATGATTCACTCTTCCTATTCCTTGAACTCTTCTTTCTCAGCATGAGTTCTGCAAGTGTCTTTCCAAGTTCAATTGCTATTTAGAATTGTCCCATGTTAATGTTCAGATGGATGCAGTTTAGGAATCAGAAGCTAAAAAAGATTGAGAGTTTCTTTAATGAAGACAATCTGAAATGATTGTATTTGTGCTGGTTTTTAGGTTTGCCCACAGGATAGAGTTTTACTTTCTTTGAGAGTTCATGTGCACAGCAATGAAATGATGTAGTTATGATTGGAGACAGGCTGACGTCTTAATTTCTTACACAAGACACTGACATTTGCATCCAAAATATTCAGTCCTATAGATATTTAGTATTCATTTCATTTCTATATTCTTTCAGTCTAGGACGGAGAGTTATCTGTTGGCAAAATGGTGGAAAATTCCAATACAGATAAAATGAAATTATATGCATTATTGCAACATATTTGATAGGCATAGTTACTATCTTAAAATTATTTAAAGATCAATTATAACATTATTTTATTGGAGAAGAAATTTAGTGGATAATGTAGATTATTTTGCTTTCCTAGAAAATTTTATATATAAATTAACTATATTCCCATATAGTGCAAACTCAGCATTATATTATATGCCTTATAAAATAAATGAAACCTAAATTGCTACATTTTGCAGAATCAGTACTTATAAAATGATATCCAGGGAATTTCATTTCTACGCACCAAGCAAAATCTAATGTTAGCAATAGTGCAACTTAAAAACAGTTGATTTTGTGGTCTGGGAGATGAGTATTCATAAAAATGTTAAGATACTTAGAACAAAAATAAGAAGATGCATGAACAATGCTGTGCCTTGAAGACTGAGAAAGAAGTCTATGTAAGTTTTCAGGGAAACACTCGACAAAGTCCAGGTGTTGCCTTCCAGGAAATACAATGGGCACTGAACCATTCACCAACACCTGGCAGCATGCTCCCACAGCAAGACCAAATGGACCTCAGAGCCCAGAGATTTAAGCAGGGTGACACCCTGACCACCCCGCCCACTGGGTCACTTGACCTTTTATTTCTCTTCACTGCAGCTTTAAGAGTTCCAGAAAGGCTTTCCTGGCTTGCCAGCAGAAATCACTTCTGCCAGGGGCACATTGACGTGGATGCTGCATTAGAAACCACAGCAACACCTGTCTGCTTGGTGCTCTGCGTGCCAATCAAAGGGCTGGCCAAGCGTGGAGAAACTCCAGAACTGATGACGGTGGAGGTGGTTTCAGCAATGGAGGTTACAGCTCTTACCTCATTTTTAACCAATGCTCTTCCTTAAATGTTGCATTAGATGGAGATTGGTCTCCATATACACAGATTCTGTCTAATTGAACATGTACCGTTGCGATTGGTCAAAAACCCTTTCAAAAAGTGCATCCCAGGTTGCGGCACAAAACCCAGTTATGGTAGGAGAGCACAATCCGACTGTCATACAGAGTGGACTGTCTCAGACCTGTCTGCAGTATTGTATCATGTTTTCTAAGCCACACCTGCCTCCGGAGCCCCAGGTCCGTGCCCTTCCCAGTAGGTCAACCCTAGGAGCTCCCAGCACCAACTCTGTGTAGACCTCCAAGGTTCCGTCTCCTACGGCCATTCAATGTCCAGAGTCTTTGGCTCTTGCAAGGAATTCTGAACACATATCTGTAGCACCATTTTTCAGACTAGGGGACCAAGATCTCTCAGCAGGTGCCTAAGGGACCAGGCAACACACCTCAGACGGGTGACGTTAACTCCTTGCAGTGCCATCTTTGACCAGCAGGTGACAGGGGGCAAGAGAGTGTCAGCAGAGAACTGTCCATGCCACCCTCTGCTCTAATAGATGGCATTTTCCAAAGCACACAGTATCAACAGAGACTGCCCAGAACCATCGCACGCAGCTCGGTGACTCGGCATTGCCCTTCATGAAGCCACCGCCAGCTTAGTGACATACCACTAGTATGATTCCTTCTCATTCTCCCGTTTCATAACACACCTCCCCTCTCTCCATCCTGGATCGCACCCAGGTAGGTAGTACCACTCAAGGCTTTTCTCCAGTTCTGTTTTCTAGAGAACTTGGGCTGAGATCCAAGAAACTGTACTTTAATGTACATCTTAATACATAAACACATTCTCATTTATATAACTTCTTCTAACTAGCATTCATAGTCTCAGTCAAAACTAGGAGCTGAGTCCTTGAAACTGTTCTACTTCTTTTAAAATATTACAAGAAAGCTCTCTTTAAATCATCTTCGTGATAAACTGACATTACGTAAGTACGACAAACTGACAAAATAAGTATTATCTATGTAACAATAAGCTCACATTCTCTGGTTTTACCTTGAGTCCAAACCACACTGAATAAAACATACTATGACTTACCATTGGGAACAAATATGTAACTCTTTAAACCTGGTTGAATCAATCATATCAGCCTGTTCTCATTTATATAGAGAGTCTGTCTGCTTGGTTTTCACCACACACAAGCACGCACACACACATGTGGATGTGACCAAACAGACTGTAATACCCTTTTATATCTGTGCTTTTCAAACAAGTAGCCACTCCGGCAATGGCATACAGCTTTTACACAGCCCTTGCCAATCACTGAGAAAAGTGACCTTTCATGTAAATATATTTTGAACCTTATATCACTCTAGTCTTGCATTAGCCAAAAGGAGTTACAAGTGTAATTCTCTGTCCTTGACCTTCATACAAGTTCAGAATTTTCGGGAAGATGAGCGCTCTAATGTGAGTTTATCATTATCAGCATTATTATTATTCAGATGTGGTGTGACTGACAGAGCTGGTTCCCAAGTTATTTTTTTTTTCAATCACCAGTTCTCATTCTTGACCCAGAGGCAAAAATGTTATGCAAAGCGCGGCAGCTGAAAGGAGTACTTGCAATGATAATGCTCCTGGCTGCCAAGTCCCAGAAAGCCACGGACGTCTTTGTTATTGGAGGGCCTCTGTGGGGATTATAAATTATTGCCTTTACCTCAGGAAGGCTTTCCTGAATTTGTTATGAGACTTTCTGAATGACGGTGACTTGGGTATATTATTTATATTCAGGAGAGTGGTGTCTCTCTGCAGCAAAATAATTGCTGAAAAATACACTTTCAAACAATATTGTTGAATTCAGTAATGGTGAGTCGTGTTTACTAACAACATCCTGAAATAATAGAGCCTTAGAATCCGAGGGCTCTTTCCCACAGCCTTTCACTTGCTCACTGGTCATTTCGTCTTGCGTGTGCTTTCATGTACCCAATGAGAACACGTTCACACCTGCTCACGCCTGCTCATGCCTACTCACGGCCGCACAACAGAAGACCCTCCTTTTAGTCCCTGTCTTGCCTATGTAATGGGAAGAAAGATAATTACGACTCTCTCACGTAAATGTGAAGAAATCTCATCTAGTCAGTCCAACTAGAGGGACCACCTTAATCATCTGAAATGTAGATTATTGTTTAAAAAAGAATTCCAGGCCTTTCCAGGACAGCCCGTAATAAAAGCTAATATACAAACACTGCGCCACGGAGAAAATGTGCAAATCAGGCACATTTTAAAATTATAGTTGGTATGCAAATGGTTGCTTCTAATTTAATTGAAAAGAGATTGCCTCTTCACATAGAACATGCTGTCCCTCACATCCTGTTTACATTATTAATCTACTTGCCAAATCTCTTTTTTAAAATAAATAATGCAGAGATAAGCTCTAGTTGGGTACTTGTCTGAATCAGCATAAAATCAATTTAAAATTATGCATAATAATGTAAAATGTTATTAAGTTTCATGTATGGATTATAAGCCCATTTTTAGGTGCTATTGTTGATTAAATTTGTATAGTTCGTTTAATTATAATTTGTATACATTTGAAAGGTTTATTATATAAATTAAGCAAAACAACATAAAAAGACTTCATAAAAATGTTATGGTATCAAACCATGAAATTCAGAGACCAGATATTTGTTTGAATGAGTTTTTCTTTTTAGTGGAAATGTTTACAACCTCAGAAGATGAGAAACTTCACTATTTCACAAAGTTCCTCAGAAGTT